>JAMQGT020014883.1:185000-239156 GCA_024447675.2 Pterophyllum scalare | reverse complement strand
ATCTTCACCACCACCAGCGTCTAGACTCGGTGGGGGGGGGGATTGAGCGCTGATAACGAGCCAGATGCCCCCCTCTCCTCTCTAGCCTGGAGGATGCAGTGTCGATGATTGAAATTTCAATTCCTCTGACCACAGAACAGTTTTCCACTCTAAATGAGCTTTGGCAATGAGGAGATGGCAGCATTTCTGGATAATGTTCACATATGGCTTCTTCTTAGCATGATAGAGCTTTAAACTGCATTTGTGGACCTGTGTTCACAGACAGTGACTTCTGGAAGCGTTCCTGAGCCCATGCAGTGATTTCCATGACAGAATCATGCCTGTTTTTCATGCAGAGCCACCTGACAGTGCTGCCTTGCACACAGAGGTTTCTCCAGATTCTCTGAATCTTTTGATGATGTTATGTACTGTAGATGATGATACATTCAAAGTCTTCACAATTTTAAACTGTAGAATGTTGGTTTGAAATTTTTTACAGATTGGTGAACCCAACTTTACTTCTGAGAAACTCTGCCTCTCTAAGATGTCCTTCTGTGCCCGATTATGTTACTGCCCTGTTGCCAGTTAACCTAATTAAATACAAAATGTTCCTCCAGCTGTTTCTTCTTAGTATCACTTATATTTACAGCCTTTGTTGACTCTGTCTCAACTTTTTTGAGACATGTTGCTGCCTTCAAAGGAGCTAAAATGTTTTCTCTGTTAAATTTGTGAATAAAATATTGGTTCATCAGATCTGCAAATCATTGCATTCCAGTTTTATTTACATTTTACACAGTGTGCCAACTTTTTGGGATTTTGAGTTATATATTAAGAGTAAGTTTACCTTTCTTCTGAAATAAACAGGTTAATATATATATAGTCATAATAAAGCTGTCAGTGCTCTCTGGTGGACTAACAACAGAACAGCTTCACTAATCTTAAACATATGTAGGTGTACGATTTCTATCCTGCATATCTGCTGGAATATAACCAATACTTATATAAAGCATCTCTGATAAGCAACAAAACAGGTCAAATTATAATTAAAAAAATCAATAAGAACAACAAAAAGAAAATATGCTGGTGTGTGACAAATCTGTGTTCTCTACAGACACTGACAGCAATTTGTTAGCTTCGTTTTCCACCTGCAACAGACTAGCCCAGTAGTGTCCACAAACCCAAGCACAATGACACTGCTGTGAAGAAAAGCTATGTGTTTGCACAAGTACACTTACACAACTCTTTAAAAAAAAATAAAAATAAAAAAAGTCTAAGGAGAGAAAGACAGAAAACTCTTGTACAAGTCAAGGTGACCTGAGAAGTATCAGCACAAACAGAGCCCTGTATTTCTCATCTTACTTGCAATCAATCAGAAATTCTGCTGAGTTAAACAGAGGGCATTTGCTTCCACTTCAGAGCATTTATCATATCGATAATTTACTGTTTTCTCTACTTTTCAGTCTTTTGCATTTCTACTGCTTCTGACATTCCAGGTTAAATTTTCAGCCTTCGTTCTTTGTCTTCATCTGCACTGCCTCACTCACTTTTCAACCTCTCTAAATCTCCTTTGTCACCCACGGCGACATCGCTCCCTCAATTTTCACTTCACTTCATTTTCCCTCCCTCTCTTGGTTAGCCTCATTCAGAAGAAAGCTTTTGTGATTGGCCAGTATTTATATCAACTAGGTCCCAGTGCCACCTGGGACAATAGTCTCCTGTCAGATCCAGGTCATAGCAAGCAGAACCACTCCTCGACTCAGTCCAGTCCAGTGAAATCCACTCCGGTCCATCTGCCAGGCAAGCCAGCCTCACAGACAGACATATGTACTGCACCTTCTCACCCACTGGCATCACACAGACACACACAGGTGCTGCATCACTGCTCCCATTTGCCTCACACACACACAGGTAGACAGTGGGAGATCTGGCTGACTGCACCAACCTGCATCATGTACACAGGTGAATATTCACACCCATCTTGCCTCTGAGCCTAGCAAAGGCTCTGCCAGAGAGATATTTTTCTTTACAACAGATAGCAACCCTGGCAGTGATGCTGAGAAACAGGAAGCAGGTGAAGGTAAGTGGCTGTAGCACAGACCTGCATGCTTGGCAGAAGTTTTAAGACAGAACTACCATGTTTAGTATTGTGCTACCAAAACGTACATAATTGGCCAGTTTTAGGAGATGCAGCAAAAGGGGGAAAAGCTACAAAACCAGTATTATAGCAGATGGCATCATTAGCCTCACAGTGATTATTTACTACCATTAAATAGGCTTTAGCGACCGAAATAAGACTTTCCACCGGACATAAATACTTTATAGGGCACAGATGTTACAACTGGCTCTTTGGATGTAGGCTAACTTGCCTCAGGGCTAGTACCCACTCACCGTCAGTGTTACACAGTGTTACAGGAGTAGTTTACACAGGATTACACGGAGATAATCCATTTACAGTATTTAGAGACATGAGTCGCCATCTGTTTGTATTTATCTCAGCAAGGGAGCCGTCAGTACCGATGGACAGCAGCAGCACTTTTATGTTAAGATGCATGAGTCTGAGAAACAGCTATAACTATAATATTGAAGTTACTTTTTTAGTTTAGCTGACCGCTGGATGGTGACCCCCCCGGCACACCGGAGCGCTCGACCTTTAAACTGCGCGCGCATACTCGCCAGGTTGGTGAACTTTGCTGCCTTCACATGCCGTCGTAAAATTCTGCTCCGAAAGACTGAATTACGTTGTAATTTTGTGCGCCAGTTTTAGCCAGTCACAGTTGGTCAGAGTGGGTCTCGTGCCACACGAAAGCCTGATTGTTCAATATTATGTCAGAAAGGTGGGTGAAGGGCTGCAAAGACAAGAAGGCGAGACCCACCCAAGCTTGAACCCAGGTCCAATTAATGTAATTAATTCATCAAATTGGATTTTTTTAAAAGCTTAAAACATTAAGGAAACAATCTAAATTAACTGATTTAGACGGTCAGTTGACATTACAGGTGCAAAAAAATGCGCATGCTTGCGCTCCCCTTTCCCTCAATCCTATTTTTCGACAGCGCGTAAACGTAAAGGTTGTGATTGTCCAGAAAGGACAGCAAACAGGTTAATTGTGGATACCTGTGTCAAGTAGCTCTTTAGCAAGAAGGGGTCCACATTTTATATCGTTTTAACGGTGCTGACGACTGCTGACTTTTTAAAGCGTGAGTATTCTATTAATGTGTCGATCTTAATCCTGGCACTTGATAATTTTCCCGGGTTTGGGGTTTTGTTTTCTTCTTTGAATCAAGGGTTTAAGGACAAAGAGATGCCGTATAGATTATAGGGAACCTGAGGGAATTGTGTTGTTTCTGATATGCCTGTATTAGATTGTGTTGTAGATTCACGGAGCTTTTCTTAATGCACTCTTCAGGAGATTTTCGTGATGGTGATGGTGAATTGAACAATCTGGAGTCTACCTTACGACAATGAAGCTCCCAGACCGAGAGCCAGCCTTTTATATTTGCTGTCATCACACAAATGCAGTGAACTTGTAAAGCACCAGCTTTTGTCAAGCATTTCTCGCCTTATTGGAACCATTTCACTGTACCAGCAAGTCTTCAAACATTTGCCTTTTTCCAGGTGCTTTCTTCAGCCGTGAAAAGCATCTTCTTCAGATTCTCCAGTTTCTTTCTCACTCCAGAGAACCTCCAAATTCCCAAATGATGCGGACAGAGAGCAAAGGCCGAAGTGCCTCCCCTCACAGGTTAACGTACAAATCTGATTTTCATGCTATCAAATGCTCATTCGATACTGGGGCCAGTTTACAATCAGGAACCAAAGCTGCTGCTGCCCAGCACTCTGCTGTGCACCCTAACAAGCTGGAGTCCAGTTTGTCAGAACCCATAATGTCCTACACCAGCACCAGTGGCTGCAGAGGTAGGATCCACAGCACCAGGGGGACCAAAATCAGAGACAACATCTTTCTTCAAATGGATAGCCAGCAGTTGAAACAAGAGAATAGCCCAGTGCTGAGTTCTGGTGCCACTGTGCTTATTTCTCCCCCAAATCCTAGCGTGCAGCTCCAGACTTCACCTTTTCCTGGATGCAGATGTTCAGTCATCAGTTCCTCATCTGTTCTGACCACTGTAACAAGTATTTCTACCCCAGAATCCTCTCTGAAAGATAAACCATCAAGAGCGGAGGAAATTGCAGATATTGATCGAGCTGCTCTTGCTCAGAAGTTCTCCGTAACGCGGCGGTTGTTTGAGAGCAAGACAATGGAGGTTGGAGGTGGTGGGGGCCAGGTTTCAAAACCTGTGATTGGCAGGGGAAGCAAGGGAATGACAGATGGGAAAGGAGAAGTCAACAATATAGAAAAAGTGGAAGAGGGAAGTGGGAAAAGGAGGAACACAGAAGAGGATGGCTTAGATAAAGACAAATCCATAAACCATATCATAAATATCTCCTTGCTGAAGCCTCCTGCACCGTCATCACTGACAAGGTGCCGCGAATCCCCTGTCTCAGGTGTTCCTGGCGAAGCATCCAACAAGTCTTCCTCGTATTTTGACGAACATGATCAAACCAAAGTATCACAAGCAGAGGGTGAAACATCTAGTCTTGAACCCTGCTTGACCGCTGAGGAGACACTTAGGGCAGAGCTAGTCAACATAAAAAATGAGTCATCAGAAAGTGATGAGAATGAAGAAGGGAAGGAGTGGAAAGAGAATAAATGCTGGATTAAGAATGAGGTAACATATATTAGCATAGCTGCAGGAGAAGCATCCCTAGTGGATGATGTCTTTGAGGAGCCCAGTGTGGAAACGCCAGAACCTTACACATGGGAAAATGGGGTGGAACTGCAAGTAGGAAAAGGTGGACCAATCATTTTGTCAGAAGACCACCAGAAGGAGTTTTCAGTGGGCACGCAAAAGAAAGGAGGAACCGAGGATGGCAGGGAAGTCGGAAGAGACAAGTATCCACAGGCGAGTGAACAATGGGAGGGTGAAAGGGAGGAGCAGAACAGAGATTTCCTAGCATGGGCTAAGAAGGAGTCAACAGAAGAAAGAGATAACAGGGAGAAAATGCCGAATGTAGTGGTGGAAGAAAGTTTTGGTGGAACTGTGAGGGTCATGCACGCAGGAGAAGGTTGACAACGAGGCTGAGGGAAAGGGCAAAGGTGGAGAGGAGGAATGTAGACAAAGTCAAGAAAAGGAAACTGGGAAAGAAGGGAAAAGTAGGAGAGAAGGAGGCCAAACACCTGAGCTACAAGAGGAGTTTGCCCCTGAGGAAGTCAAGCATGTGGCATACAGAGGCAGTGATGGAAACGCTGAAGTAGGTGGAGGCAAGGAGGCCCAAAAAGGAGGTGCATTAATCGGTGGTGTTGAGAACAAGGCGTTTGCATATGATCAGGAATCCCAGTCCCATCCAGAGCTTTCTGCATCGCTCAGACAAAACTGGAAAAAATCCCTGCATACAGAAAACCAGCTCTTATTGGAGCATGAGGAAATTCCTGGTGTGCCCGAAATGTCGGACAAGGAGAATGAGGACGGATCTGAAAAGAGAAAGGTCAGGTTCTCCTCGGCACCAATCAAGGTAGGGAAACCTTTGTGGAAAATAACCCAAACATAGGCTTTAAGCCGTCATTGCTCATTTTATTGAAACCTGAGAGGTTTTGTAAAGTCGTGCATTTAAGAAGCCTTTCTGTTGTAGATGTGCGTGACTGTCAGTTCCAGCTGCTGTGTGAGTCCATGTAAGAGAGGTGTTAGCCCAAAGCTATGTTTCTAATCCATTAAGGGAGGAGGAAAAGCAAGATTCCACATGCTTCACTCTGTCAGCACTCGGCTCAGAGCTGCCTTTACACACAAAAAAAACTGTGGCATTAATCTGGATCAATTCAGAACAAACTGCCGTAGCAGTGGGCAGTGTAGGATCAGTAAATGTCACATGGAATTTGTGTGTGCGTACATTGAGATTTTTAGCAATCCTATAATTGTTTGTAGAGTTTACTCAAGTTTTTGCACTTAATCTTTCTCATTAACCATATGTCTGCATAAACAGGGTCTTGTTGTGTCAGTAGCTGCAGATGGTTCTCTTTCTAGTCAGCTCATGGTGAACATATGTACTAGATATGAATGCAAACAGCCTAAATTTGACATCAATGTTAATCTAAGTTAAGGCTTAAATTGCATGTCGAATGGTGTCTTTCAGGTGTACAGCACCTATTCTAATGCAGAGTACGACAGACACAATGAGGATATTGACCCGGTGTCTGCCTCGGCTGAGTTTGAGCTAGAGAAGAGAGTGGAAAGGATGGATGTTTTTCCAGTGGAGATAGAAAAGGGTTTGTATGAGCATCTGTTTTTCCTCTCCCGATTTTTAAAGTCTAATGATTTTTAGCTGTTGATACAACAGTAAATGTAAGGATAAAGTCCTAAAGTCTTGACCAGCTATTCCATTTCCCACACTCTCTAGGAGGAGATGGACTTGGCATCAGCATCATAGGAATGGGTGTGGGTGCTGACCAGGGACTGGAAAAACTCGGAATCTTTGTCAAGACAGTCACTGAAGGAGGAGCGACGCAGAAGGATGGAAGGTAAGCTTTAGTGTCTTATTCTCTCTGAATTAAAAGAAACTTGACAAAGCTCGATCCTCTCCTCAGCCTTTATGTGTTTATCTCTGTAAGGATTCAGGTGAATGACCAGATAGTGGAGGTGGATGGAGTGAGTTTAGTTGGAGTGTCCCAGCTGTTTGCAGCCACAGTCCTCAAGAACACATCAGGTCTCGTCAAGTAAGTTACAACACGTCATCTTTTTCGCAGTGCAAATTATTGTTATTCTCTTTATGTTGAACAGTTTTGTGTATTTTCTTTCCCACTTCTTCTAAACAGTAGATTGCTGTTACATTGGATGTATGACTAAGCATGTAGCCCCCAGCATTTTCTTTTTTTTTGGTAAATAATGTATCACAGTGTGAGGTTTTTTTTTTTGGCCCCATGTAAAAACAATGCCCAAAGACGAGCAGCAGAGCCTCCTAAGATCTCCAAAAGGTTGTTATTTAAAGATGAAATGGTGGTGGTGCTGTAAGTGTATTTTTAACCATATGAGTGATAGTGCATTTGCATGTTTAAACCAATTAACACATATACATATACTTTACAGTACTGTCAAACATTTTCTTAAAGCGTACCATAGTGTGCAGATTGTCTGCCAGCCCTTCAGATTGTAATGGAAAAACACTGTTGGTGGCATTTTTTATAAATCCTTAAGCACCCCATATTTCGATATTTATATCACAATGCCCAAAATGACCACATCAGCTGATTATTTCCTCTTCGTGACACCCACATGTGGTCTGTCTTTTGCCCCCCTCCCCCTCTAATAAAAAAAATCTTGGATAATCAGAGTGTCTGTAAACGCACCAACATTTAGAGTGTGTTAAAAGCAGTCTGTGCCCGCAGCTATACTAGTGTATGATGACAGCATACCACCAACACTCAGAACACATTTTGACATGCCACAGCAGGAAGAACCCAGCTGTAAATTATAATCATGACTCGCTTCCAGTTTAATTTTGGGGGATGTGTTTGTACTTTTGCACTTGTTGTCTATGTTGGCTGACTGGCATGAATTGTCATGCCATCATTAAGGTCATTGGTGACATCTGACAAGTCAGATAGCTCCTCCTTGTGAGGATGTGAAAGTGAGCCACAAAGGCAGAGGAGCCAAAGCTGCCAAATGTCAAAATCCTCGCTTCCAGTCACTCACAAGCAGCATTGCCTAAGACGTGTCGAGGTGCAGCAATTAGACGTCACACCAGTTGATAAAATTACAAAAGCTAGATCCGTGTTTCCTCATCTCCCCGAGGGGCAGCTTAGGGTTTGAAAGCTCCACCCTGATGGAGGAAGCATTTCTGCATCACAGAGTGGAAGAAAAGCACCCAAAATGTCTGCTGTGAAGAAAAGTGTGCACAGGTGTGTTGTGGGATAGTGATTGCTCACAGCTGTGATTGATTTCGGTGTTTTTCTTCTGCAGGTTTTTGATTGGCCGAGAGAAGGGGGGCGTGGAGAGTGAGGTGGCACGACTGATAAATGAAAGCCTGGAGATGGATAGAAGCAAAAAGGTGTGTTTTCTTATGGAAGAGGGGAGGTTGGCTTGTTTTGTTGTCATTTAAACTGCACTCCTGTCATTTGTATGTCTGTATATGAAGAGAGAAAGAGAGGGCAGTGGAGCGGAGGGCAATGATAGCAGCATGTCAGAGAAGGGCTTGATGTTTGAAGAAGAAGAGGAGGAGGAGGAGGATGAAGAGGAGGAGGAGGATGTGTCTGCTCTTTCATGCCTAGACAGCTACCAGCTCTGCCTCAAATACCAGCAGGTACTTTGCATTCAGCCAGATGTTTTAGCTTGTTTACAAAAGAAATGTTGCTATAAAAGTAAGTTCTTATAAATCCTGAATATGTCCCAGCTCAATCATGCATTTGCTCTTTCACTCTTAAATGTGCTCACAGCTTCAGTCAAAACTAAGAAGCAAAGCAACCCAGCTCCAGCACACCAAAGCGAAGGTAGGTCAATCAGTTGAGATTGAGATTCTCACACTCACAAACCAATAACTGTACTTGCTTCAATACGCTACCTTTGCATCCAAATTTGGAAACATCTGACCCATTTAACTGTGTATGAAATGGCTCAGAGTGGAGTTATTAGGACATGGCTGCTTTCCAGCACTCCTCCTCGTCAAGCCCCATTTTTCTGCCTTTCCCTTGAAGTAATCACCACTGTGACATAACTGGGTTGGTGAAAGCCTTTCAGAAGGAAATCTGTCTCTCTTCTTTCCCACTGTGTTGAGTTTGTGACGACTTCAAGAGTTTTGATACCACAAATAGAGCAGGAGGAAGTGTTTAGTTTCTCCACTAAAATGCGTCTTGACATGTATGATCTAATAGCATGATGGCCCTTTTTTTGGGAACTCTCTTTTTCCTGTTGTGTACACACCATGCCTTTACTGCATAAAGACATAATCTTCTGATGCTGTCTCTCAGTTAAAGGCATGGGAGGAGCAGCAGGCCTGTTGGGAGAGTCAGAAGGCTGAGTTGGAGCAAAGAGTGGAGGATGGAGAGGACAAAGCGGACAAATTAGAGAAGTACGCTTGAACAGACTGAATCTGTTGTCCCATTTTTGTGATATTTATTTTTCAGAGCATATGGAATAGAAATGTATTTCACCGAGGCTGCAATTGGAGACTGTTCATAAATGCAATGACAATTACAATGTGGGTTGGTAAGGTGCTAATGACTCCTACTGTATTTATCAGGTATTGGCAGGAGGCCCAGACACTGTGCAGAGTTGTAAGCCAGCGACTGGCTGATGCCCAGAACCAATCAGAGAGCCTGGAGATCAAATATAATAAGGCCAAGAGACTGGTCAGAGAATACCAGAGCAGGTATTCATGAAATCCTATTAACTGTCTCACAGTATGAAATGGCTCACAAATTACTGGAGAGCAGTTTGTGCAAGTTGGAAAAACTGTACTAATGTATCCTCTTACGTGAGACTTGTTTGCCGATCTCTTTTTAAGAGAGGAAGAGGGGGAGAAAAGGGAGGCAGATCTAAGGAGAGAAGTGGAGGAGAGGGAGAGGCAGCACAGAGACATGATCGAAAGGCTTCAAATCCAGGTGAGGGGGGACTTCTCAGTGCTGTGAGGATTTATTTCACTGAACCTGACATTTCTCTGTAGTCACTGTTTCACACTGTATCACAGATTGCACAGCTAGAGGGAAGAGAGCCAGTACTTGAGAGAAAGAACCACTCCACTGACTCTTCAAACACTGGTAAGCACTGGATTTAGTGAAAGTAGAGTGTCTGCTTTTGTATGTCTGTTTGACTTTGTGTAGCAGGTGGTTATAAATATTTCTGATAAGAAATAATTTTATGGATTCAGAACTGGAACTCAAAGCTTTTTGTATTGCTTAAAGCAATCTGTGAGGGGAAAAATGATTTTAATATGCTTTTTGACTGAGCAGCAGCAATGGTGCTTGTCTCTGGTACAGACTGGTCTATTCCAGTGCCTGACACCAGACGTTTAGACTCCAGCGCTCACATAGCCAGGGCTCAGCTAGCCCAGAAATCCAAGCGCCACCCGCCTTCACGAGACAAACTCAGAGAAAGCTTCAGAAAAGGGGTAAGAGTGATTTTTAAAAATAAAACTTGGGGGGGGGGGTTAAGAGACACCATTTCTAGCTGTCATGTCTTACCGCAGGAAGAAGAGGTCCAGAAAACACAAGAGGGACATTTGCTGTCCGTTTCCACAGCGATCCGAACCAGTAGAAGCGACATGTCCAGCAGCACCTCATCGTTCCCGGCCTTCAGTCCCCAAGCTGCAAACAACTCTGTCTTCACCCCTCCCATCTACGTCACGGATACTACCCCTTCCTCACCGAGCAAATCCTCCGCATCTCGAAAATCCAAACGGAAATTTCCAGACTTCAGGTGGAACGTCTCTTTAGATGTCTACTTTGAGTCATTACATTTTTGTCACACATTCTGGAGTATGAGTACTGCATAAATTCCCCTTCAGACTATTGAGAGTGGCACTGAGTGGAAATTTTGCTGGTGGCATTTATTTTTATTTATTGAAATCGTATTAATTTCACTTTCTCTTTTAGTGGCCTTCGCAAGTCTCTCAGCAAAAGAAGAAGTGAAAAACGCAGCAGGAGGTCGATGAGCAACAGGTGTGACTGCACTCATACAGGAAGAGAGCACAAGATTCAAAAGTCTTCTAAAAACATGATCCTAACGTCAATTTTGAACACTGCTGCTCCTAATGTCTAAACTAATTCGATACCTTTCCATCAATCTCTTTTGTTTTTTTATTTAATGTGCATCTTTAAATTATGAGCGGCAAACTTACAAGAAAACACCAAAATTCCAATAAAACAGTCATGCTGCACAAAAATTAGGAAAAACTGAGCTAGAAGTCCAGCCAGAAGTCATTGTTCTGTCACTCCACATTTGTCACCCGAGCACCTGATTGGATAAAGCTAAAATATAAACCTCTGAATGTAATCTTAGTATTTTGAATATATTTATTTAAAAAAAAGTTGCTGGAAATGATCACCAAGTTTGTACTGAAAGAAAATGTGCATAAATTGTTAATGAAGACATAACTGTTCTTCACCAGGGCATCCAGTGACGACCTGGTGGATGAGCCCACTGAAGTGTCTCCATCAGGCTCAGTCACCTCCATGCCCTCTTGCCTGCCCTTTCCCTGGTTTGGAGAGCGAGGAAGAGAAAAGGAAGAGGAAGGGGAGAGTAGGAGGGAGCGACTTCGGTCTGTGTCCAGCAGCAGTCTGCCGTACTTGACCACCTCAGGGAGAAGACAACAGGTAAGAAAAATGGTTGCTGCAGTAAGAAGATAAATTAAGCTCACAACCTTCTCAGCATGACCCTCTCTTTCTGATGTAGTTATGCCTCCACACATCTCATGTGAATTAAAAAAAAAAATCCTATTTCAAATTGGCTTGCATGCTTGTGTACACGCGCAGTAGATAATGAAGGAAGTAGGCAGCCCAGTCTTGTTTCTATTGGTTCCAGAGTATTGGCTCTCCAGTGGGCTGTTCCAGTATGGTGGGTCATGTGTCTGATCACTCCCTCTCTGGACACTCTCACACTTTCACCTTTTCTTCCACTGAGGTGAGTCTATCCTTCCCTTTCTTTTTTCTTTTCTTCACTTCCCCCCCCTCCCCCACCAGGCACTCTGTCCAGCTTTCTCACGCGTACTCTTCTTTCCTTTCTCCTGGTATCTGTGTCCCTTCAGACTCTGGACGATGACCCAGTTCCCACTAACAACAATCAGTGGCAGAGTCAACCCATCTTGGAGTGGAACAACCAGCAGGTGTGTCTGTGGTTGATCGCCATGAACATGGCTAAATACACATCAGAGTTTGCTGCCAGAGGTGTGGACGGGACACAGCTTCTCAACATGGACAGCGAGAAACTCAAGGTGAACAGATAAGCTGCTGTAATGTATGCTGTATGTATCTGAGGTCATAGCCAGAGTGGAGTAATGTTTTATTAACCTTCTGTTGTGGTTTAACTGCGTGGATTTTAAGACCATTTATTGTGGACAAGGTCTCTGAACCTCTATTGCCCTTCGTACTGGTCGCCCTGTTTCTCAGTAATCGAATCAAAACGGAGCAGCCCTAACATCAAATAGTCCGAGTGACTTAAGTTTTGTATTAACAAATTTTAAACTCCATCTCATCAAACGTGAAGTCTCTTTTTGTTGGAAGTTCAAACCTGCATCCATCACTCCCCTGTTTACACACACTTCTGTTGTCAGGCTTTGGGTGTGTGCAGTCAAAGCGACCGATCTGCCCTCAAGAAAAAGCTCAAGGATATGAGGAAAAGAGAGGAGAAAGACCAGAGGAGAGGAGAGAAGAGGCTAAAAGAGGAGAAGGATAAAGAAAATGTCGACACAGACGCCGAAGGCAAAGAAAACCCGAGGATAATGAGTGAGGAGAAGTCCCTGAAAGACGTCAGACGCAGTGGAAAAACTGTAAGAACTGAGTCACTCCTGTAAAGGAAAGGTGGAGATAGTGAAATATACACCACCAGCATGAGGGTGTGTTTGCAGTCTCTCGCAATCAGAAATATACTTATCACTACTGAATTAATAGAAACATCTAGATCTACTGAACACGTCCATGTTCACATAGATTTTAAGGTTCAGAGCATCAAATCAGCAGCAAGGTTCAAACTCACAGCAATTATCTGCTAGGTAATCCGTTAAGTGTGTAAGAACTCGTCTTTTCTTTTTAATCTTGAACCATAAATTATCCTTAATTTTAATATTTAATGAAGTGCTCATTTAAGCACTCAGGTATTTCCTGTAAATGTTTTTTTTTTTGGTTTGTTTGTTTTTTAAATGTGTTAATAAATAATGTTTTCAACATCCTATTGTTGCCTCATTCAGCTTAATCACACCCAGGACACTTGGATATTTATTTGTCGTCAGGCTTCTCTTATTGTCGCTATGAATTGTGCAGTGGCTATTTACAGTCCAAGTGCTCAACAGAAAGCTGCAGTATCTGTGCATGGCTTCAACTTTAAAGGCAGAAGCACGGTACATTGGGAAAAACCTGGGAAGCTAAAACACACTTGGTTTAAAAAGGGGGGGGGAGCCCTCCCCTGTATGCACTGTGTGACTCTTTGGTCTGTAGAGCATGTAACAGTCCTTGTGCGAATAAATACCAAATTATGCAAAACAGAAAAGGACAATACATTCAGAAACACTTTAACACAAACACTGAAATTCAACAACACAAACTCCAAAGCTCTAACAGTTGTTGTGCTGGACCATCTCCCACACAGCAGCTCTCCTTCCAGTGATTCAGACAGACTTATTCAAGATCAAATCAGCCCCTGAAGCACGATGTTTGATCCAGTATGTGGTTTTTTTTTTTGTTTGATTTTTAAACATGACTTTCTTTGTATCTTATTTACAGTCCTCACTTTACAAAGGCAAGGCAGCAGAAATTTATAAAACTGGAGTTCATCAGTAAGCGACAGTAAGTGGCGTTTCATTGGTTGTTAAGAATAGTGTTCATTGTCATGCCAGGTTGTCATCCAGGGCTTCTTTTCCAGGTTTTCCCAGTTAGCATTCCCAGGGTTTACCGCTCTCTCCTCCCGTTTGATCCGAACTGCGTTGTAACTGGGAACCTTGTCTTCATATTTGGCACGTTTAAAAAAACCACACTGCAGAGAAGAGAGGGGGGAAAACAAACTCAGTATTTGGTTTGAGGAAGCGGCCATTTAAAGCTGCTCAGAGAAAGCGAAGCGGTTTGAGACATTTGTCATCGGTCTCTTTCACAGGCGCCAAAATCCAATTAAACCCTTAAGAGGTGTAGACGAGCCATCTGTGCCGCTCTGCGCAGAAAGAAAATGTTTTTGTTTTTTTTTAATGTAAAGTGAAAGAAACCTTCAGACCAAGTGACTGCAGGTGTAATAGCAGCAAAACAAACTGGAAATGGAAGAAGAGCTGAAAGAGAGGCAGAAATGACCAAGTGCTGCTCAGAGCTTTAAGAAACAAGGTCATTGCTCATCAGCCATCACCTCCCCTGGACATGCAGGTAGTAATACACACATAATCATGTGTGAAATCTTGTCTTAAAATGACACGTCACAGTGTGAGAATTGCCCACAGCCTGCCTGGTACCCGAAAGCAGCACTTTTGCAGCGAGGAGAAGCAAGAGGAAAAAGTTTCACTCATTTGTGACAGGTTGGGTAATTTTACCCTCTTTCTCTTTTTTTATGCATTTGGAGTCAGTCTCTCTTTGTCTGACGGGTCCCCTTTATTCTTTTTCTCAAAGACACACTGGGGAGAGGCAAATTATTAGAAAATGTGTGTAATCACTATTATGCACAGTGATAGTAGTTCTGTAAAAGGTGCTTTACAGACTGCTAGATGTCCACAGTTTAAAGCTTTACAGTAAACTGTAGGACTGCTAGGATAGTCTGTTTTCCTCTGGTCTTACCTTCCAAAGAAGGAAAGCCAACAGGGCAAACAATAGTAGCCCGAACAGGATGGACAGCACGATGATCCACCACGGCACTCCCCCAAGCCGAGCTTCACGCCTCTCTGGGAACACTGTCAGTCTCGCCTGGAGAACACGGTGAAGTGGCAAAATAGGATAAAAGTGTCAAATACTCTTTGAAATATGCTTTTATTCTCTGTGTATTACACAACCCCTCAGGCTTTATGCTTATAGGGGGCACAGGACTGTGTAAAATCTACTGCTGTGTTTAGTTACCTCTGTATTAGCATTTTCCAGAATGGTGTTCTTGGATGAACTAACAAGGTTCAGAGAGGCCGTGACTGTCACCTCCACGTGATGAAACTTGGTATACTCCTGTTTAAACAAAAGGGAAGAAAATCAAAGAAAATAGAAAAATACTGATATATGCCAATAAAAATGATTCTTTAAGCCCTCTTTAAGCCATATTACTGTTTTTTCTAGACATACAAAATTTCTGCTCCCAATCTCACATCCAGAGATAAAAACTGAGTAAAACCAGTTACCTCTAGGAAGGTGCTATTCCAGAGGCGAGAGTGAAGGATGATGGCTGCATTACTGTCCAGGCCCCGCAGGGGGCACCTTATCTTCACACATTTTGCCCCATTTTGGCAACTCTGTTGACAAGGGAGTACAAAGTTACTGCCAAATTCTCATTCAACTGGTTGAAAACGTGCATAAAATAATATAATAATCTAGGACAAAAAAGTTGCATTACCAGAATTTCTGTTTTCTTGCTCTCAATTAAGCGTGAAATAGTGCTCTCATCACTCCCTTTGGTGTTTGAGGCTGCTCTCCTCATCCTAGTGTTAACTGCTTCCTGAAAGAAGAGCAAAAACAATGTTTATTCAGTTTACTGCATTTAACTCCATCCATACATCCATTCTTTTCTGAAGGCAGAGCGGCCACAACACATTAATGTGACGTTTTTACTGACTTTGTTAAGAGGGTTGATCTCATTTTTAGGCGTGCACTCTAGCTGATCCACCCCTGTGGCGTTGATCTTCATCAGGTAGAGCAGCCACTTCCCCGCCACTGTCTCCTTTGGCCAGTCAATTTCGAGAGTGGCGGTCCCAAAGTCAGTCAAACGCCTTCCCAAGTTGATTATCTGTAAAAAGTTCAGTTGAAATGTTACTGCTTGCTCCTTCACAACATTAATGATGCCAGATTAACAATAAATTCGGGGAAATATAGATGATCAAGTTGCTTTTCCTGTACTCACTCTGAAGTTGTGTGTGATGGCACTGCCGATGTCACTTTCAGATTTCATGGCCGCCTCACCTACGACTTCTCCTGTAAAGTAGACCTGAGATGGCTGGGCTTGTCTGCAAAGACAAAAATAAAAAATAAAAAATGCACAATTGCCAGCATGAGTCAGTGCGTACCTATGTGTTTTCTACACATGTATGTACACGTGTGCATTTCTTACCCTGATACGGAGAGCTGCAACACCACGGCCACCTTTACCTTTGCTTTGACCGGGGCTATCTGCTGTTTGCTTGTTCTGTCAGAACAATGTTTACACAGAGATCAGCTCCGAACTACAAATATTTTAACATACATCACACAAACATTAAAGTAAGTTTATCATATTCCAGGACCGTATCTATTGCATTTGTAGGTGTAATCAGTGTTATTTAATAGTTGGTGCTGCAGGATTACAAGCTTGGCTATACTTACGTTTCTAGTTGAAGATTAACCTCTAGTTCAGAGTTGTTGAGCGAGATGCCAGATGTACCCAAAATAATGTAGAAGGTGGCCTATAAACACACAGAGATACATATTTTACTATAAGCACTAATATTTATAGGTGTAGAGGGGAATTAGATGGTGCCAAACTGTGATTTTTTTTCTCACCTCTGAATCACGTTTGAAGGGGTTTCCCAGCTCACAATTGACCTGAGAACCATCTTTATTGGCTTGGCAGTTATACTGAAATCGACAAATAATAAGTCCAAATCAGAACTAAAATGTGTGTGTTCATATGTGTGTGTTTATGTGTTTGTGTCTGTGTGAGAGTTTCAGATACACACACTCACCTTAGACAGGGGGCGGGTAGCGGAGTAGGTTAAGGATCGAGGAAAAGAGGCGTTCACGGAGGCTTCGTACGCATCATCCCCACCTGGATTGGTCACGCTGACCTCCAAAGCGATTTCCTTCTGGTTACTGAGTGAGAGCACCGGCACGCCATTCTCCCTTTAAACACACACATTATGAGTCTGCTTGCTGACAAGCGTGCATGTCTTTAATAGGTCAGTGTGCGAGGCAGTGAGCACGTTTCAGCATCAGCATTTTGAATGAGCTTTGATTGACACATGGAAAAAAAAAAGCATAAAAAGAGGAACGAGCGTGTTTAGAATCTTACTTGTCTAAAGGAGTGAACATTTCACCGTTAGCGTCCCAGTGGCCATAGCGATATTTCATCTGCAAATTGCTCTGACACACTTTGTCAGAACCACAACCCTCCTTCATGAACTCTACCTACAAACAACATTTTCACATATAAGAAATAACGGTGAGTGGAGACAACACATCCATAACAAAATCCACCATTTGACAGGTTCATAGACTGAATACCATGCACACGCACCACTGATCGAGTTGGCTTTGACCCTTTGGCGTCCAGGACAGGCTGCAGCTCAGAACTTGAGCTCTGTCTACGTTTACGTGTGCCACCATTGATTTCCACAGACACATCGATGGGGATCCCGTGTAGCTTGTCTCGAATGTTATCCTGAAGGACGACAGCACCACAAAACATTACACGCAGCCCTCAGTCTCCTCTGGTCACAAGAGAGTGCAGAAACTTTCAAAACCTGTATGGCGAGTTGACGTTGAATGCACTCTGTCTTTCCTTTGAGGGCCAAAGTCATGATCCCCGTGGATTCATAGCTATTGCCAGATGAGGAGTCAGTGAAGGCTGCCCTGGCTTTAAGATTATTCTTCCTGTTTTCACCGTCTGCTGTAAGGTTGTATTTCACCTCTGGATGGGACAAAGAAAAGCACAGTGTAATGAAAGGGTTTTTGACTAGTATTCCCATATAGTATGCTGTTTATTTTTTTTATTGCTACAATAATAAGAGGAGAAAATAGAATAATGAGGACTTTTCAAATTAACGGTAAAAAATGTGGCTCAGCTTACCCAGGCTGGGAGAATAACTCTCCGGATTGGCAGAGTAGGAGAAGCATGCCTTAATAGTCAAGCTGGGGGCACAGAGTCCAATATATGTAGAGTCAGATACAGCAAATATTTACACCACAGGATTGAAGACATTTTAGAAATTCAATAATAAATTGAGCACACCATTCTCCTCTGACCTCTGGCACCTCTGACTTGAACTTCAATAGGCTGTTTTTCTTGATCATGTCTACATGCCTAAATGCAGTTGTTGCCATCTGATAGGCTGCTTAAATATTTGCATTAACGAGCAGTTAAACAGGTGTACCTAACAAAGTGGACTGTGGGTGTGTATATAGTGACATTTTCTGACAGTGTAGTAGCAGTATAGTAAAGGTGCACACCAAATGATTCAGTTCACTCATCTCACCATGACAATTTTTACTCAAGCCCGTATTACAAATATGGCTATACTTTTTCAAAGCCAGCGAGTCCAATGAGTGATACTATCAAGCTACATTATGTAAAACCTGGCATCCAGTCCTTTTGTAGCTTGATGTTTTTAAGGAATTTTTTTAACTTATGTTGTGATTCAGTGTTACCTCAATACAAGGACACCTGTTCTCATGTTTACAGCCTTTCACTTATCACTGTGTAACAGTGATATAAATTGTGTATTACTTGTGCAAAGTCTACAGCACATTTTATAAATATGTGCACACGGAGCTTCAGAAATCATTCACAATTCCCACATACTTGCAGATTCCATAATGGGAGCAATCTGAGCCCTTGCAGGCTTATCAGGAATGCATGTCGATATCTGCAAGTCTGCGTGGGTAGCTGCAGAGACTGGACTTATTTTTGATCCCGCTAGAGTAGTGAGGCATCATTTAATGAAATGTCAGTAGATAAAGAACTGTGATAGCTATCATAATTAACAGTGCAAGTTGTAAGTAAATAGGGCTGTATGTAATACTAACCTTTATTTCCTATATGCCATATATTTACATATTTTGAAGTTGTTTTTATGCTTAATCCATAATCATATTAATGTATTCTTTTTTTCCCCTGTTTCTGTTTCTTCATGGGATTTTTTTCTACTAACCCAGGTAACTGTGATCTTTTCTGTTCTTTGTGTCTATTCATCAATTTATTACCATTAAAGATTTCTGTCTGGTTCAGGAAAATTTCAACGTGTGGGAGAAAGGAGGGATTTGGAAATGTGACAGAGCATAAAGAGGACAGTGAAAGTCAAGGGTAAACTACAGAGTGGAGGATTGAAGCAGCAGAGATGAGAAAAACAGCGTGAGAACAAGTAGGAAAGAAAGTCTTTAGACCCTCTTTGGTCTCAAAATCAATCAGTGGCAGGAGGCAATAAACACCACATGGGATTGGCTGGGGTGAAACCCTACCATCAAAATCCTGATCACTCAAAATAAAAATGCTCATTCATCATTGTGTTAGATGCCTTTGTTGTTCTAAGTGTGTAAAATGTCAAGATGACCCTGGTAGAATATCAAAGCCAGAATGATTAATGTTATCAGAGTTTCTATCTTTTTTTCTGATGTGCCCAGACAGTATAGGTCTACATTTTTCAGGTCAGGCTATTTGTGCCTATGTGGTGTGAACCTGGCTTCAAGCAACCCCCTTATGTTGCTGAACAGAAGCTTGGCTGAAATCTCTTCACCACTCTAACAGCATAAAGTCACACGTTGAACACAACAGGAAGTTTAACCATGGCAGGGGTAGCTAAGCTTATGGCTCATGTAATCAAACAGTACACTGTGCATCCTCTTTTGGACGAGCTTACAGCAGACATGCAAACATACGTGGAGGGGGTTTTAAGATCCAACACTACTATTGTTTCAAAAGTTTCAGACAGTGATGAAACTTCAGCTACTACCTTTGTTTGTTGTTTTTTTTTTTTTTAATGCTGCTTTCAAACTTCATTTCAGTGTTGTGAGAGAAGGGAGGGCATTTCTGCCGTGCTAGTCTGAGCATTTCATAATTCATTACTGAGGATATAACTATCAATTTTAATGTTGAACACTCATTTTCAGTCAGGCTTTTTCATGGCTATGTTGTGTAGTGTGTACCTGGCTCAAAGCGACCAGTTTGGTAATATCTCTTCACCACATCTGGATTTAAGCCTAGTCTTAGACTAAAAACCTTTTTTAGTGGTGAGCTTCATTTGATTTTCCTTTTTAGTCTGTGGCTAGGCTTAAACTGTGTCAGGGGAAAATGGCTGTAAATGTTCAGAACTGTTTAAGATTGCCTTTTTCCCCAACATGGAGAGCAGACCCTCAACCCTGAGATTAAGAGTGGCATGCTCTACTGATTGAGCTAGCCAGGCTATACAGCAAAGTTTCTCAAACAAAAGTTTCTCTTACGAACTGAGCATTTCACAACCTGAAGGAGCATTTATAATAGAGGGAGCCCCACCAGCTGATAAATTGATCTGGATATATGAATCAGTACAGTTACAGCAAACTAAAACAGAATTTGCATGCAGTCACATGCTATACAACCTCTGCTAAACATCAAATGGCATATATGGGACTGCCAGGATGCTTCTGTATTCAGAAATTTTAATGATTAAAAACAGAAACGCGAAGGACACCTATCAATTGTTGGGAGAGGAATTTGATCCCATATTTCTGTTTGGAAATACTAGGTCTCTGCTAAGGAAGGAGTCAAGATATACTTGTCGTAGGATTCATTAATGTAATGGGCTCATCTTACATGGGCTGCAGATGTTCAGTTCATCACACACTTTGGACCAAATCAACATATTGCAACACATACAGGAGAGATTTCCTACTGGAGCACATTCCCTGACCTTGAAGAATTAATGATAATGTTTTTACTGAGTTCCTCTTGGCCAACACGACCATCATGTCAAATTTCCCCAATAATTTAAAAACAAGAAATGAAATACCACAGTATTTAAAGAAAACAACCAAAAACTCACAGTAAAAACTTCTTCCATCTTGGACACCGATTTTTCCTCTGGCCCCATTATCAGGTCCAGCTATTCCTTGAACTAATGTGCAAGCTGCAATGAAATCTGTCGTGATTCATTCCGTCTGAGCATGTGAAAGCGTTTCATTTTACTGCCATATTTCTTTTCTTTTGGTTTTCTCCCTTTATTGACACATACTAAGTCAAGCATGCCACAGTTGCACTTGTTTCATTGTGTTCAAATAATCAAAACCCAACCTGGCATATCACTGGAAATTATACCTGGTGGGGCTAGAGGAAACCACACCAGTCCATGCAGTCGATGTAGCGGTGTTCAACAAATAGTATAAATGGTTTCTTTCCCTCCCCCTCTGTCTGGAGTCTACTCACAAGAGCTATGGTTTTAAAAAAAAAAAAGTAATCTGATTTGTAATGACAATATGTTCAGTAGTGGGCTATCCTATCGAGTGCTTGTGGCTGTAAAATGGACAAACAATGAGAGCTCATTATTTTTAATCAGCCCCAGCAGCACAGATTTCACAGATGTGTGTCGGATCTGGAATTCAACCTACTCTACTGAAAAATATGAACAATTGCTTCTGTCAAACTACAGGCCTAGGCCACATATGTTCGTTGTGCTTCCTTAGTCCTTTGGACAGAAAAAAAAGTCATAGGCAAAATGTGGTGTATTCAAGCTTGGTTGCATTTATAACATTTTGAATATCAGATGATTCGTCATGCATCTCCTTGATTTGTTAACAGAAAATCTTGCCTGAGGTGTTAAATTTGGTGGAAGGTATGCCAGTACATGGGAGCATAAGCCCTACACACATACACATTTGCAGTATGCACACTTCATGCTTTTATGCGTACACAAAGGCACGCTCATTAGAAACTTCCTCAGTGTCTTACACCCTTAATTTCTTTTTCCCTTTCTAGCTCTAGTTTTCATGATAAAATGATTGCAATTAGACACAAGCATCTCCACATTGCTCTTCCAGTGAACAAAATGCTTTATGTTGTACAACTGTGGCACAGCTCTGTGTAACATTTAACATGATAAGTCTATGAACTATGATTTCTCCAGATATGAAAAACACCTTGAGTGGATCCACTGTGACCGCAGAATGAGTTGTAGGGGACTTCCAAGAGTAAGCACTCAGTATACAGCCATATTATTGCTTCTTCTGAAACATGTTTTAATCATGTCTTAATGTTTATAACTGTGTAAACACATCCTGATGTAATACAGGGCACTCTGTGACTGGGACTTGGCAGAATCCCAGCGCTAGGAAATGGGAGGTACAAGGAAAAGCTGATGCCACAAAAGGAAATAAGAAAGCCTCCCTGTTGATGGGGAAGTCAAACAAAGGCATATTGGATTCCAAACTGAGGTAATAATAAAACTTTCTCTATGTGGATGAAAAAGAAAAAAAAAAAAAATTAAAGCAATTTAAGGGAAAGAAAAAAATGCTTTTTTCCCTGGGAGGTACTTGTGTATCTGGGTTTTTTTTTTTCCCTTCCGAGGCTCTTTCCACAGTAAGATTACAAATAAAATCTTTGCAGGAGAAAGCACCCTGAGAGGACAAATATCTCAGGAAACGGGCTTAATCCACTTCACAGAGCCAGACTAAGCCTCCCTTTACTCTTTATTTCCCACTAAAAATAAAAAAGCTGTTTTATTTTCTGAAGAATCATTTTGCTTCCACAGGAATCTGAGTCATAAGAATGTTAAACAGCCATTAGTAAAGTCAAAACTATTAAAAAAATAAAATAAAAAAAAAAAGTACTAGAAATATATTTATATAGTCACTCTTGGCATCTGGAGTGCAGATCAAGAGTGCCAGTTAAATTTCTGTGGTTGTGGATGCAAGTTACTATGTGCATCTGTATGCATGTGAATGTATTATATCAACATTTGCTTTGCTTCAGTAAGACTTTAAAAACAATGTCACATTTATAGCATACAGAGAACATCTGCAACGCTACTTTTTAATAAACGGAAGGGAAACAGAGTGGGCACATCTGAGGATGTAAGGTAGATTTGGGGTCAGTATGGGTGGGCTGTGACACTGCAAGAAGCAGTAGTGACCACATGTGAAATGCTGGTAATAAATTCCTCCCTCGGTCTTTGCACAGAAGACAGGATGTACAGTAGATTAAAACAGAACAAGTAAGTGAGGCTGTAAGAAAACTAAAAAAGCAAAGGATTGTGGTGTATTTAGGGACCCAAAGAGCATTCACAGTGTTTCACTGTGCTGATCCAGCATCCCAGTGACTGTTCTCCCTTTAAAACAAAACAAAACAACAAGCCTCTTGTGCCATTGTATTTGCCCAAGTGGTTAAGATGTTGCAGTAATCATGACAAAGGCCATGGATGGAGCACTAAAATAGGGAACTTTAATGGAGAAAATTCTTTTGTGCATATCCTGTTTAAAAGGGATATTCTACAGTGTTTCTTTTAAATCTTCCATAATATTAACCATAAGTTAATTGCTATAACTGCAGGCAGGATCCCCGCAGTCAAAAGAAGATTGTTATTTCCCCGTGCAATAATTTATAATTTGGCCATATGGCTCCATTCTGGGACATCCCCACCCTTCCATGTGTGTACATGAAAACTCAGAAGTGGGAAAACCTACCACGCAGAATAGAGTAGGCACCAATGACAAAGTATCTGACACTGATTAAGTCAGAGAAAACATAAAAAAGGAGAAGCTGTGGCTTGGACCCACTTTTGCCTTCACCACATCCAAAAGGTGCTCTGGATTGAGATCTGGTGACTGTGGAGGTCATTTGAGTGCATAAAACTCACTGTCACGTTCAAGAAACCAGTTTGCAATGATCTGAGTTTTGTGACGTAGCGTGCTATCATATCACAAGCAGCCCTCAGAAGATGGGTACATGGTGGTCATAAAGAGATGGACATGACAAGCAACAATACTCAGGTATGTTGTGGCATTAAAACAATGGTCAACAATGGTCTAACGCGCCCAAAGTGTGCCAAAAAAACATCCCACACACAAGGCATTTTCACCCAGAGAACTAATGCTCACTGGATATTTTCTCTTTCTCTGACCGTTCTCTGTAAATAGTTGTGTTGGAAGATCCCAGTAGATCAGCAGTTTCTGAAATACTCGTGTCTGAAATTCCACATTCAAAATGGCTTAAATTACTTTTCTTCCCCATTCTGATGCTCGGTGTGAACTTCAGCAGGTTGTCTTGACATATCTACATGCCTAAATGCACTGAGTTGCTAACATGTGATTCAGTAATTAGATGTAACCTCGGTTTTTATCAAAAATACATCAGATCATCTGACTGCCCCACCCACCTTTATTTTTTCTAACAGATTACCATAGTAAACTTGTGCAATAACTTACAATTATGAATAATAACAGTATAACCAGGCAGTTAAATATATGTGGAATCATTCTTCTCATTGATCACATTCTTTTCATTGAATATTAATGCCTTTGCACTGCTTGCTGTATTAATGAACAAAAGAGGCAGAGATACTGTTCAGTGACTTTGTTTAGTAACTGACAACTTGTGCTGTCCTTGAACCTGGCACGTCTCTTTTTGAGTGACTTTGCCTTTAGCTGTTGACTATACTAATAAAGAAACCAGTTGAAAAAAAAGACCTTGTCAACACTGTCTGACAAGTTCTTTCTTCAACTGTAACGCTTTTAACTGTGCATGGATACATGCTACTATAAATGCCATTTGCACGCACATGGTGTTCAAACAAGACATGCAGCAACTTGACTGTCCTAATCTGATTACTATAAAAGCTTTTGAGGCAAAAGCTGCTCACACTCTCACTACGCTTAATATCTATAAAGTTCATACTCGTAACAAATTTTTAAATCTTTATCTTTTGACTTTTATTATTTATAATGTCAATTAGAATTATATATTTAGAATGACTCGTGACTAATAATACGGTGTTCCTTAACATATGCTGCACTAGATGCTGTATGGATAAAGATGTTGCAGAGAACTTAAACTAGTTGATCAACTGTCAGTATATACTGAACCAAACAACTCAGTTGAAAGAATGAGTGAAAGAATGACAGAATGCAAATTTAAATCAGCTTCAGCCAAGTGTACAGCTGCATGAAGTTTGATGTTCACAAAAAACACTTAATCAAACCAGAAAGAACAAGCAACACAAGAAAACTCCCAGTGAATCACATCATCCATCAGGAAAATTACTCAACAGCAAGAGCACAACCGCAAGAGAGTGACAGATGCAGATAAAAGTTTGAATACACTGAATCATCCTTTCAAAAACAGGTTTCATGCAAGAAATAATAGAGCCAGTCATGGATTAGTGAGGCTTGTTGTCATGACAGGTTAAAAACTGACAACTCTTGAAATAGAAGCTCTGAGATATTGCCAAAACACTTTAGTATCATGCAGTCCTCCCACATTCCCAATGCTCTGTTACAGAATCATTTTCTTCCATTTGAGAAGGACCCCTAGAGTCCAGTCTAAACAATCTGATATGGTACAACTCACTCGCTTGCCTTTCCTCTCCCTTCTCATACTTCTAGTATTACCTAAGCCCTCTAACACTGGCCAAAAGAAGCATGGCATTGACATCCCAGCAGCTCAAGAAATTTGTTCCACAGTTTTCAGGGGGCAACCTAAAACCTTCCTTCCTAGCAGACCATACAGAGTGCAAAGATGAGTACAGCAGCCGTAATGTGGTTTAGTTTGGGTGTGTGCAGAGTAATGAGATGTGGAGAGGTGCTACATCTTACAAACCCACACTAAATCTATCTTTTCCTTCGCTCACTCTCAGATCCAACTCTTTCCCCTTCCAATTAACAATAAAATACAATTGCAGATATTTAGATGCTGCACAGAGAGCCCACAGAGGCAGGTTTGTTCAAAGGTCACCTGGCTGTCAAGACCTCTGCTCTGCGCCCCTTTCATAGACTGCAATTGGCAGGAAAAACATAATGTCAAACAGCTCTAGCGAGTGCACAAACATCTCACACATCAACAGCTCTCCAAACCAAACCACAGCGATGAGCTGGAAAAACAGTACACAATTAACTTCACGGCTTGTTTGCTGGATGCGTGAGATAAAGACTTCAGCATAATAAAAATAATCTCTAAGTCAGCTGTTGACATAGAACTTTCTGGCTTGCTATGTTACAATAAACAGAATAATAATTACCAGATAAGGCCATAAAGAGCATATATACAGTTTATGCTAACCCCATAACACAGCCCTGTTTGTAATTCAGTTGCTGGTAAACCAAGAGTCTTTGCCTCCAGAGAAATTACACTGAGATATTCTGCAGCTGTTCAGAGATGGAGGAGGCAGGTTAGTCTGTTTTAAGCATTACAAAATCTTTAACTAACTAAACTTAGTTTTAAAACAAGATTAAAGCCAGTTTTGGGGGACACTTAAAGAATGTGTACGTCATGCTTTCATTGTATATATTTCGTTACACTTTAGTGTAGTACACTACGGGGGTACTCTACAGAGGAGATTTCTATTCATAAAGGCTCTGCTGTTAAGTTTTCTGACCATATTACCTCATCGTTCCCTATGAGAGTAATGATAAAATAAACAGAAATAAATATAGTAAAAAAAAATACATATGTAACTAAAAAAAAAACGCAACAATGTTTTGTGTAAAAATAATCTTTTATAGAAACATAAATCTGCTTGGGAATCTTCTCATATTATACCAACAATGTGACTAAATCCTTTTCCCGTCACTTTTCCTGTAATTTCTATTATCTTGCTGGATAGAGATACTCACGCTTGAGTTGAGTCGCTTTTACCCCAAGAGTCTCCTGTGCCGCCGCTCAAGAGCCACCACTTAAGGCAGTCGGAGCGACTTCAAGGGTACTTGTACGAAGCGTTAGAAAAACCCGCAGCACAGCCAGCTGATCCTCGGCGTGGATGCTGTCTCGGTTTTGTCGAAGAACGGCGAGAGTCTGGAGTCTCCATCAAACTGAGCTCCGCTGCGCGCAGCACAGAGGAGGAGAGGAAGAGAAAGGGGAGGTGCACGCATGTAGCAGGAAACACCACCAGCACCAGCAGCAGCGGATTCACTTTTATCTGCGTTTCAGCTTCTTCTAAGTGATGTTGCTGAGTGATACTGTGTGACTGATAGCATATCACTCAAAAATAGATAGGCTGCTCGAGGTGTTTCCTGCTAGCTGATAAAGGAAGGTTTCAAGGAAAACTAAAAATAGTTCAACTGCGCTTGTTAGTTAAAAGGGGGAACAGTGTTCAAAATACATACATGCATATTGTAAATTGGCCCAGCATTATCAGTCAGGCTAATGATTTAATTCTAAAAGCTAGAGCTTAATCTGTATTGTTTAACACCGATCTTCGAGACACACTTCTTAAGTGTCCTCAGAGTTCTCCACAGAGTTCAATAACATGGGCTTTCCATAAAACATGCATCACTTACCCTAAATTGTCCATTTAATCTAAATTGGCTGCATCCCTGTGATTTACTTTCACGAACAGACCAGACTCTTTGAATACATAGCAGCACTTCAGCCTTGATATAAAGCATGTTACTATTTAATATTTACTGGGCACTTACCCCTTTGAAACAACGATGAAAAGAAAGTGACGCAAAACACAGGTGAGTTTCAAGAGGATAACATTCACAGACTTTTATTGAATGTTTCTGTTAACTTTCAGAGCTAGGAAGTAAGGAAGCAGAAATACTTAGGTACTGTACTTAGAATAGTAGAATTTTCAGGTATCTACTTTACTTAAGTATTTATTTTTCTGACAATTTTTTTCTTTTATTGCCTACATTTGTACACAAATATCTGTACTTTCTCTTTACATTTTAAAAACGGGCTCGTTACTTTAGGTTTAACAGATTTGAGGGACGTTTTTCATTTCCAGTCACTGCAGGCCTTCAAACATCAAACTGATCTGAGACAGAATGGAGGGAATAGTACGGGGTGTATCCATCCCCGGGGCTTATCGCATACAAAGACATGACAGAAGCAAAATCACATAATTCATGTATCATTTATAGAGCTGTACTCAGGGGTTACAGTGGGCCATAACGAGTACAAATGTCCCTAAGTTGTGATCATGGTATTTCAGCATCTAGCTAGCACTACTGAAGAGGAGCAAAAATAAAGGAAGGAAGGTGTTGCAGGTAGTTTCAAATGCAACATTTCTATCAGCTCAACAACAACAAAAAATCTTTGTGTGCAGTTTGTCATACAGTGTGTCTGCTAGCTAAAGGTCCAGCTGCTGTGTTTCCAGGGAGAGAAAAGAAAGAGAGAGAAGTTCACTCAGAGATAGAGAACGATGGAAGAAAGAGGACAGGAGAGGAAGAAGAGAGGTTAGATTTAAAGGTCAGAACTGCTCAGTGACTTTTGATCAACTCAAAATTTAAGGCTTACAATTTTAAATCAGATATTGGATCTGTGAAGTTATGTTTTTTTTCATATTGTTAAACATCCTGAAAAACAAACTGGGGTGTACTAACTTTGTGCTATTTAAAGGTTGCATGAAAATACTGCAGTTTAGTGCAGGATAAACGGGTTAGTTTGCTGTACTGTGGTGAATTCATAGTAAAGCTTTTTGTTGGACTGGTGCTCTTGGCTGTGGTGTTCATGATCAGTGCTAGGTTAGGTCAGGTATAAACAGTATACTGTCAGTGTAGGGGATGGAAATCAGCTAAGATAGCTCATGAAATACTGAGTTACATCTTGTTGAATTCAGTTGTGTAAATCCAGAAGGAGCAGTAAACCTCAGAGCAGCAGCAGCTGATCACAGCCACTACACAAAGAAAATCTAATGGAACTCACGATAGAAATTATTCTGAACTGGGATTCTTTTCCCCATGGTGAGACACTACAACCAATCTTAGGGTCCCCCCACCTGCTGAATCCCATTGTAGCCCCTGACTGTACAAATTTTTCTGTTTAAGTAATGATGAACAGTCACTCTCTACAATGTAGGTAATAACAAATAGAGCTTTTTTAAAATTCTCTTTAACTTTAACCAGAGTATTTTTTAACACAAGTATCTGTACTTCTATTTAAATACAGAATTTTGGTACTTTTGCCACCTCCGCTAACTTTTTAGAAACTGTTCTGGCTTATTTGAGCATTATGCATTCTGGGTCTGCTATGATGGCCAGTTCCAGTAACAGTCTTTGGTGTTAACTGGCAGCCTTTCACAAATTGCTGCTAATTAACCCCCCCCCCCAAGCCATACCTTTGTTACATACTAAACCGAACTAATAAATTTAATAGTATAGAGATAACAACAACTATTAAATAAAATGTTTCCCAGTTTGGCCTATAATCTATGACCTACAATACAGAGTGATATATCTGTTCAATCCTCTCTTCGATTACTTGGTGCCACCTGGAATGTTTAAAGACTCTCCGGAACCCTGGGGACTCTTTTGGCTCCACCAGTACCAGCTGGGAGGCTGCAAAAAAAAAAAAAACTACAAATAATAAAATATGTCAAACCTTTTTGTGTGAGTGTATTCTTTGGCATAAATGTTAAAATTACCCATGTGTATTATACTGGCTCAATAAGTAATGAAGAGGGACATTTCAGGGTTGTGAAAGAGCTGGGCGAACCAGAAAAACTGTCATACATGTGGCAATGCACTACTGCTAATCTTTAAATGATGTTCTTTTATTTATTTTTATTTATTTATTTTTTAAAGCCTGTCATGTCTGGCAGTTTTCGCAATCGGAATGATGATCCGAATGCACTGATGTACCAAACATATTTGCTTTTACAAGAACAGCTCTATAAGTTTTCTGTAGGCTATTCTTGTTAATGTTTGTATTTTAATTTTAATTTTATTTATTTATGCCAGGCCTGACAGGTAGGAAGGAAAGCGTAAGAAAAAGAGGGATAAGGAGAAAGAGAAAAAAAAGAAAAAGGGGAGAAAAAATAATTGAAGAAAGATAGATATAGATACATAAATACACATATTCACATATCTATACACATGCATATACATATACACACATACACACAATCTTGCTGTGGCTTGCAGTAATGTGTGTGTGTGTGTGTATGTGTGCCTCTGTCCATGGAATGTACTCACTAATGAGGGCAAGAAACTGTAACCATGCCCCCTGTGATCCAGAGGCAAACAGGGAAGGACCCAAGGGCCCCGGTCTATCCACAGCCCACTAGGAGCTCAGAAGACACGAGGTGACACATCCTGATGGCAACCGCGAGCACACCCCAGAAGAGGAAGGAGGGAGACCCCAGATAGAGTTCCCACAGTCAAAGGGCAAGAGTCCAGAGAGCCACACAATGAGAACACAACCCCGAGGCCCCAGGCGCCCGAGAGCTGCCCGACACCCAGCAGAGCTCCCCCCACGCCAAAGAGGTCTGAGCCACCCCAGGCCACAACCACCAAGGGAGCAGGCTAAGAGTCACGCCAAGACATCCAGCCCTGAACCCCGGTACTTGTGGGCACCCACACCCCAGGGGCGGCAGTGACGATCAGTGGGGAGCAGCGGGAAGCGGTAGGGAGCGATAGGGAGGGGTGACTCCCACCCTCTGCAATCATGTCCCACAGGTGCCGAGGCTCAGCAAGCCACAGACCCAGATGTCCACACACACACACACATACAGGTCATATACTCATTCACACACATATACCTGTCACACACTCATCCACACACACACACACACGGAATTCACGTGGACACCAAGTGTGGGAAAGCGGGTACCAGCACAGAGCCAGCAGCAACCCAGGGAAACAGCCAACCTGGCCCGGAACCACTAGCCAGTCCTTACCCCAGGCAGGGTGCATAAAACTGTGGTGTGGGAAGACCTGTCAATCCCCTCCTTCCACTCTACGTATGTGTTTGGAGTGATGTGTTGGGTGTATGTGAGTGTATGTATTGGGAAGAATGTGTATGACTGTGTGAAAGCTACAGTGCTATTAAAATTGGAAGGACAGATGTAATATGAGCACTGAGCTGATGTTCTTTTAAACAAATAGGATTTTTTTCTTTATTAGGTGTCATGACTCATTCTGTCTGAGTATGAGTCAGTGAGCCTAACGACAAAAAACACAAGTGAACTCCAAGTCCACACAAATATGTAATGGTGTGATTCATCAGTTTGTTTACACAGTACAGGGCATGTATGTTTACAAATTTACACTTCCCCATCTCTTGATGTTGTGTGAAAAAATAGGACATTTCAGTTTTTCAGGAGTTTCTGCAATTGTTACACAGTCTGCCTTTACCTCGTGGAGTATTTTTTACCATTTTACGAAGGTGGGGTGAAAAGTTCATGGGCTGCCTAAGAAGGAGGTGTCATACGGTAATTAAATTTGGCATGCCTTAAATTCAACCATTACTGATGCTAATGGCATGTTTTCCTTCCAGATAAACCCACATTGGATACAGAATTGAGGACTTAGAAAAGATAAAATTTGGCACCATGGTGTTATCAAATATCTGCAGAAAAGGGGTTAGCACCCAAGGACATTCATACTGACATGGTTGCTACATTTGGGAATGATGCTCCAGCTTTATCAACTGGGCAGCTGAATTCAACAGGGGTAGGGAGAGCCTTGAAGATGACCCAAGGTCCGGACGTCCTGCCACAGCCAACGCACTGACTGTGTTCACCACATGGTGATGGATGACAGATGTTTAACTGTTAATCAGATAGCTAATGCTGTAGGCATCTCCCGTGAACAAGTTGGGAACATTCTGCGTAACAATCTTGACATGTCAAAGGTTTCCGCTCAGTGGGTGCCACGACTTTTGACACCTGATCAAAAGCGCATCAGGCTGGTCACGTTGCAGGTGAACTTGGCACTTTTTGAAGCAAATCCGCCTGGTTTTCTTGAATGTTTCCTCACCCAAGGTGAATGTTGGGTTCACCACTTTGAGCCAGAGACCAAATGTGTTGTGCGTGTTAGCGGGTTGGTGGTGTGTGCTGTGGTCTCATTTCAAGGGTTGGCAAGCTGCTGTTTCTTCACGGACTGGGCGGAGCAGGGGGCGGTGGCACACAGATCCTGCACACCAGCAGCGAGTTCCAGCTATCAGCCGAGTATTTAGGACTGCGCCAGAGCCTCCTACCTTCGCCAGAGTGTCTGTGTCCATCTACGGTACTAACCTTCCGTCACCTGCTGAATGATGAGTGTCTGCTAGGTTGTCCTCTCTCGGGTGTATCCCTCATGTTTAAGTTTTTTGTGCTTGCTCGTGGCAGATTACGGACGCCTGTCTTTGTCGTTTTTGGATTACCTGGTCTCCCCACCTGCCTGCCCTCCCAGAGACATCAACACGCCACCCCGCTCGCTAACCCTCCCTTGAGCAGCTGCACCACGCTCTCCCCACGTAAGCTCTCCCTCATATAGCCGTCTCACCCTTTGTGTAGCGCTCCTGCCTTAAAACTATCTCTCTCTCCCCAGACTGGCTCCCAACCCATAGCATCCCTGCCCGTTACGTCTACGTCTGGTTTAGCAGTGGAAGTTTCCTGAGGGCTCCTCTGTCATCTCCTGGTTATGTTTGTTCCCTGCTGTGAAAGAATAAACCCTTCTGTTTTTCATCTGTACTTTGTCTGCATTTGGGTCCACCTTAGCTCGACACCAAACCATAACAAAATGGCAGTCCATGCAGTGGAAACACCCATCTTCTCCCCCACCAAAGAAAGCCATGGTGGTGTCATCGGCAGGGAAGGTGATGGTCTCAGTCTTCCGGGATGCAAAGGGCATTGTGTTCATTGACTGCCTTCAAAAAGGTCATACTATCAATAGAGAATACTATGCCAACTTGCTGAGGCAGCTGCAAAAGGCAATCAAGTCAAAACGGCCTGGAAAACTGATGAAGGGGATACTGTTTCACCAGGACAATGTTCCTGCACACAAGTCCGTGGTTGCAATGGCTGCTGTGTGCAACTGTGGCTTTGAGCTGGTTGATCACCCTCCATATTCTGCTGATTTGGCACCATCCAACTATTTTCTGTTCCCCAACATGAACAAACACTTGGCTGGGAAGTAGCATCAGACCAATGATGAGGTCATCTCTGCTGTTGAGGACTTTTTTGAGGGTCAGGATGAGAGCGTCTATACCACGGGTATCCAAATGCTGCAACACCGATGGAAGAAGTGTGTGGACCGCAGGGGAGCCTGTGTCAAAAAGCAAAACACATTTGGTCAAGTTTGACCGTTGCATCGTTATCAGCCTATGAACTTTTCAACCCACCCTCTTAAGAACAGGCATGAGTATTTAAGATGAGCACCTGTGCCAAAGGTGCTGCATGCTAAGTAGCTACATTTGCATCTGTGATTACTGCTGTGTTCCTTACTGATAACACAGCATAGCTTGTGTTTTCTTACCTTTTCAGCATGATTCACCATCTGTGTGTGTGTGTCAGTGCTGGTACATAACAACTGGTTAAGAAGCAAGCATTGTTCTTTGATTCTCTTATCTTTTTGTATATACAGTTAGGCATGTATTTTTATGTTTTAGACACTGACACAATTTTGCATCAAACCACATTTAACTTGTTGGTATGTGAATAATATGCTCTTGCAAACTTTCAACTTGAATTTAAGGGGTTGAAAAACATATATATTGCATTAACCTTTAAGAGCTTGCAGCCGTATACACTCACTGGACACCCTTATTAGGTACGGTACACCTTGCTAGTAGTGGGTTGGATCTTCTTTTGCCTTCAAAATGGCCTTAATTCTTAGTTGCAAAGATTCAACAAGGTGCTGGAAAGATTCCTCAGAGATTTTTGTCCGTACTGATAGCATCACATAGTTTCAGACCATTCTTTGTAACCTTAGAGCCAGTTGTGTGGAGAAAGTCCCAGTAGATCAGTGGTTTCTCAAATACTCAGACCAGTCCATCTGGCACTAACAAACATGCCACATTCAAAGCCACTTGGATCACATTTCTTCCCCATTCTGATGCTCAGTTTGTACTTGAGCAGGTCATCTTGACCATGTCTGCATTCCTAAAGCAATGAGCTGCTGCCATGTGATTAGCTGATTAGATATTTACATTAATATGCAATTAAACAAATGTACCTAACAAAGTGGCCGTTGATTGTATATGGACCAAACTGTCAAATCACTTAACAAATTTATATCATAATTAGCACTTGATTTATTTATTTTTTTAGTTATGTTTTAAAATTGTGTTTTGTGAGGCCACAGTGAGATTGACCTGTGACCTTTTTCCATCAAAACCTTAATAGTTTATCCTTCAGGCAAAGTGAACCTTTCTGCAAAATTCCAAACAATTCCCTCATGGTTTTAAAAAAAGGATATACAACCTGAAACCCTAATGACTCTGGCTAAAGCTGTTACTACAGACCCACAAAGACACAACCAAACAACATGTCCAAAAATTTAAAATCTCCCTATTGGTTTTTATCAGTACATGGATTTCACAGTGCCGGTGGGGTGGTGGGTTTTGATTAGGAAAACTTTTCAGTTTATTATAAATCTAACAAAACAAGAATTTCTCAAGTCACTGATGCATTTGCTCCCCTTTAGAGGAAGGAAACCAGCTCTTTTGTCATGAGCCAATTCCCTCACCATTTTTCATGACATCTGTTTCATGCAGGGAATAAACAGGGGAAAATACTGGGAGGAATGAAATGAAATGTTGAGGGCTGCCATGATGTTCATCTTTGGAACTCCCACCGCTTGCAACTTTAAAGAGGTAAAATAGTTCATTTCTGACAAGTGCGAGAGCCTGCCCTGAGAGACTGACGCTGCTATATGAAGATAGTGTCTCATTTGAATAAACTGCCTCCCCTTTCAAACGAATCCATATGCATGAGATGGCGAGTCTAATTGCTGTTAATTCCTGTTAAATTGATTGTGATTTATTCGCATCTCATTGAGATGCACAAGCTGTGTGTATGAATGGAGTCAAGAAGTTAAATTTCCTGCAGTAAATGAATCCGTTTTGATCAGTTTGAATGGATCGGATGAGCTCACTGTTGATTATTTGTATTCAAACACAGCATTAAAATGGTTATTGGTCTTGGTGCAGCTTCATAAATAGTCTCAAGAATTATTAGCCAAATGACGAGTGAGGTGCTATTTTGGGGCCAGACATGAATATCTTGCTATTTAGTAGATTGCCATAGAAATGTAGAAACTGATGATTTTTCAGTTTAGTATAGCAACAACTTTGCTTTTCTTGCTCACTCCCATAGCTCCATTTTTAACCATATGACCAGAAAACCAGAAAACCAAAATCAGCTGTTCATTACTCTTTGCAAATTAACGACCAGATAGCTTGATCGTTTAACATTTCAAAAGACAGAAGAGAGTTAACTGGACTTGCATGGATACTGTGTGTGATATTGCTGTTCATTAACTTGCCAGCCAATTGCTAATGAGAACTCATATATTATAATTCCATGCATGTTTGAAACTGCACTCTTTGCCTCCTATGTTTATATTTATGTGTTTATATTCATTTTACAAATTCAAAATTTTACACATTTTTGGAGTTTAGATGCAAAAACCTTGAAGTCTGTTTGATTTTTTTTTTTTTTAATTAAGCATTGTTTATAATTAGGGTCCTGTGCTCAGATTTGTGAAGTTCACATTAATTGCATTGAAAAAGTTATTAGTCACTGAGTGAAATGACTTATTTGCAAGGACAATTAATTGGACAAATTTTATTGTCTTTTGCAGCAAAACCCAGTGTCCTTGTACACCTCATCTACCTCTGTGAACAAGACATAGATTGCAAAATTACTCAAATAAAACTGGAAAAAGTACAAATGAATAATGCAGAATTCAAAATGAAGCACTGAACAAATTGATCAGCAATAACCACACAGTACAACTACATACAATCACCTGAAACGACAGAGTTAGAGAGGCAAGGCTGATGGTTTGAACATGTGCAGAGGAGGGATAGTGAATATATTGAACCAAAGATGTCAAATATGGAGCTGCCAGGTGGGAGGAAAAGAGCAAGGTTCATGGATGTAGGGAAGGAGGGCATGCAAACTGTTGTTATGATAGAAGAGGATACTTGGGATAAGGTGAGATGGAGACAGATGATCCACTGCAGTGACTAAAGGGAGTGGCTGAAAGAAGACGATGAAGAACAGAATAATCACTAAACAGAAGACATTAATACTGCACATTAAATACACCATTCACTGTGTTCAAAATAGAAATCTAAATATAAAGGATCACAATATAAAATTAATAAAAAATGATGGTGTATCAAAAATAATTAAACATTAATAAATGAAAAAAGAGTTATGTCATGTCAAGTAAGTAAAGATAAGTAATGCATGAAGTTAGCAACCATCATAACGGTCTGAACAAACTGATAAACTTGACCTGTTTGTCACATGATTGGATCTTTTGATTGGTGGTGCTGTGGACTTAGTGGCTTTCGCTGATAAAGTGAAGTGGCGTCAACAAACTGAGCACTCACTATCTGGTTAGATGCATTTGATTATTGTACACTATGCATGAGAACGTTCCCTTGATATTGTGAGCTCTTATTTTTCACGGATGTGGCATTTCGAGGCTTTTGCATCTGCAACTCTTGGAACTCTTCATTTGTAATTCCATATCATTATTGATATGTGAAACACTTTATGTTTGCTATAACTTTCTTACGTTAACATTTAAAAACAATCATCAAGACTAGAGTAAGTACATACATACATTTCAAAGTTTTTTACAATTTTGATTAAAAAAAAAAATTCTTACTAAGGTTATTTCTTACAGGGGCCATGTACAAAAAACATTAATGACATAAAAAGAAAAGATGCTTTGTACCGGATTTAGCTATCAGCTAATTTCCATCTGCAGTCCATGGATAGATAAATTTTAAAAAAAAGAAATAGAGGAAAAAATAAAATAAATAAATAGAATAGAAAAGAATAGAATAGAATGAAACACAGATTACATCAGGCAGCAGATCACAAATCCACATACTCATATTACCCAAATATATACACATGCCCACACACAAAGAAACTTAACAAAGATAAACAAGACAAATATCAAAAATATAATATAACTATAAATAAAGTTCCATATAACACAAGACAACTTAATGCACACAAGACTGAGTACTCAAAATCCACTTTTCCAGATCACCAGAGAAGATATGGAAATCTATACACATTTTCAGATTCTTAGGAAGCATATTCCAGGCTTAAATTGCTTTAAAGGAGAAAGCTATCGAATTATTAAATCTATCAAATTACACCACAAACACATAGTATGGACGTGCGAGCCTTCTCTGTCTCTGGAAAGTTTATATATTCTTCAAAGGACTGCAGTCTTTTTACAAGGTAAGGAAGTTATTTAATACTGCTACTGGAGACCCTTGAAGGGAAGCGAAGCTCATTAAAGCTGCAAGCTTCTCTGCATAATGCGTCCGCCCAGTATTACAATTCTGAATCAAATATTTGGATGTCAGTCACCTTGAAATGTTTACTACTGTGCTTTGCGGAATCTGAAGGTGAGAAGCAGGGAGACTTTTGCATATCTGCCCCAAATTTAACAGCAGAAAGAGATTTCATGAGAATTTCAGAATTTCACCGCAGCCATTGAGAGATAATGGCCTCTAATGATGGTATGATGTGTGAGAACAAATGTGCAAGGGAGGGCAAGCTCTCTTCCAGCACTGTGGTCTTTGACTTTGAGAACAGAATGTAATTAACAGCACTCTGTCCTCCTCTGTGTTATTAGCTTGGCTGACCTTTGCATGCATCAGATCAGTGAAACAACACGTTTGGTAGAGCTTCTCTGTTTGGGAGAAGGAGAGGTGAAGAGAGTATTAAACAAATAGTGGAATTACTTTCAGGAATTTTTGGGATTCGGTTCTGACATAATAACCCAAAATGTTGACTTGTGGATGGCAAAAAAGCTTTTTCCAATGGCGGAAACAAGCTTCCGTAACCAAAAGCATTAGCTAATAATTATCCATATTAATAAGACCATAGGATTATTTTCTTTTCCCCAGTGGCCCAGCGTAAAGAGAATATTTCCAGCCTTCTCAAAGCAGAATGATGGGAGGCACATAGCTTTAAGTTCAAATTGTTTCAAAAGTCTGGAATCCCCTCCTCATTTTACATTCAACTGAATCATAAACCTTTTTCTTTGGAAAAATCTCTTTTCATTCACGGCTCAAGTCCTGTGCCAGTGGTCCTTCAATCGCATCAAAATGTCAGCGTTGGGCTGTGTGCAAAAATGTAAAATGGATACAGTTAAAAAAGACTTGTAAAGGTTGGAAAAAAGATGGACCAGGATTGCCTGCAGGAGATTTATTGAAGACATCCCTCACACACTGGCGTGCCATTTCAGAACTGTCTTGAGCAAAACCCCAGCTGGGAAGTTGTCCAGATAGCTCCACTGAACCTAGATTAGTCCTGAAGTCTCACTCTAAATCACAATTGCACTTCCTGTAGCTCACTCGGGCTCCTTTAATGGTTTTGCCACTTTGAATTTTCTGACTCTCACAGGAAACTTTTTTTTTTTCACGTCTTTGAAGAAATTGCTTTATCAAAACCACGTTGTTCATCACAGAGGAAGAAATCAATAAGGCAGGGCAATGCCAGACTGAATGAGACAAAAACATTGACTTTCACACACGCTTTACTCCCTCAGGCAAATCCAAGCACAAAATACAGTAAAAAAAAGAAAAAGAATCTGTTACACCAAATGGAAACTCTGGTTTAATTATGAATGCAGAAAAGAGGATACTTACTTGTACTTGGACATTTCTTTTCATTACATTTTTTCCTAATGACTAGTAACAGCTGGAGAAGACAGCTAAAATGATGACAGACTGCAGGCAAGCAGGATGGAGCATTTGGTTTGTCAAGCATTTGGCATTCATTTACGTTTCAAGCACAACTGTCCGAACTTGGTGTGATTTGTGCTTTCGCTTCAAGGGTTTCGAAATAGTTTAACAGCTGGTGTCACATTCATAATGTAAATATTCTTTATGCTATCTCAAAAAATATATATATTCAAGGTTGTTCAGCAGGTCTTGGTAATGGTGCTAATTATGTTTTTATGAGTTCCACAGTTTGTCATTGAACTGACCCAGTGCTAAAGTGCTACAGTAAAGCCCATTTCTGAATTCACAAACAGTTAAGCCCTTAACCTCAGAGGATCCGCCACCCTTTAAACCTCAACCTGACTTTCATTTTCTACAGTTGATTAAAAGACATTTACAACTTGGCTCCTCCTGCCAGCTGACTGCAGCTTGGTACTAGGGAAATTTGTTTTATCTCCTCCTGCAGCAGCTGGGGCCCCTGCTGGGCTGGTGAATGCAGCTGAAATACAAAGCATCTAAGAGGGATGTCAAGCAAAACTCTGACAATTCAAGTAAAAGCAGGATGCCTGCACTTTCTACAACTAGCTTTTGCTTTAATGCAATCCTTTTCCTGACCCACCATATTACACACACTGACAGAGTTACAGACATAGAAAGAATGCGATTCTGCTGTTGGCAGGAATACACACCTGTATTATGTGAAGTTGGTACAATATAACATGTGGCTGCAGTTAAGCTGTAATTGTAAAACCTGGGGCTGTCTTCAGGAGTGTCATACAATGATTTGGGGAAGTTTAATCTTTAAGTAGGCCCGATGATCAGATGTTAAAGCTAAAGAGCTCAGAATAATATTTTCATTTGCAAATTATGTGTTGAACAGTCTTGTCCACAATATTCTGGAGCATCTAGAAGAATGAAATCATCCCTTCCTAAAAACTATCCAAAAGAAGGACTACACAACCCACATACTGTGCTCAGAGGAAAATGAAAAAAGAAGCTGACTTTTAAATATGCTGCAGTAGCATGGTGTATGGAGGTGCAAATATCAGAACTGCTGCCATTCTGGCTTCTACGCCAACTTGCTGCCATTTTTACTCTTATTACCGCCTTAGATGCTGCTCAGAAAATTGAAAGCTGGATGGGTAGGTTGCTTAATTATTTATGGAGAATCACAATGTCACGGGCTGCTTAAAGGTTTTCATTGTTTTAAAAGACAGGTCCACCTACGAGCTTTTGCAGTGTTGGTTGTTGGCATATAGAGTTTGCTCACTTGTTATTGTCAAGGTCGTGATGACAAAAGAGCTGTTTCCATGACAACCAAGTGAAATCCATCTGTTGAGGAAGACTTTGATTTGCAGTTAAAAATCCCTGGATAAATCAATAAAGTGGAAAGTGTGTCAAATTTTGGACCCCGTCTCCAAAATTGAGAAAAAGAAAATTGTTCACCTTCGATGCAAAGGTGCTTACACCCTCTGTTCCCTGCTTTGAAGCATTTTTCCTGCACAATGTTGCTTTACTACTTCCAATGAATATTTTTGTTACACATGGATTCCATTCCAGATTGCGTGTGAAAAAGGAAATTCTTAGTGAGAAGCCTTTCTAGCCACAAGCATCTTCAGCATGAAGCTTTTAAGTTCAAATAAAATCAACACTTGATATGGCAAAGTTTGGGATGATAATAAATACTGTAGAGCCTTTAATTAAGATATTATAAGTTAATATGTCCTTGTTATAGCTAGCTTAAATGTTTTAGTTATTAACATGTATTTTCTAGGATGCAATGAGAGAGTATATTTTATTGTAGCTGAGTCTAGGAACAACTTCTAAATAATGTATATTATGAGTGTGTAGGCATGAATCAAATATAAAGATAAATATTTCAATGTCTGGTTATATTTGCAAATTATTAGAGCCAATTGGTAAAACTCTCTCATAATTTTCTTGATGTGTTTTTATTTCTCCCTATATCTCCTTTCACTCTCCTGACCCCACCATCCGTTCTTCCTATCTGACCGGTGAACCTCTGTGGAAAGGATGTCAGTCCCAGTGGGCTGACACAGCTGAAGACAGCACACACTCAAATACCAGGAAATCCTCAGCTCTATTTTATTTATTCAAGCCTCCTACTCATTTCTTTGCAAAAGATAAGTGCAGGGAATGGGGGTTGAAAATGGAAATCCCCCCCCCAACACTGCACACATGCAAGCTTAAAAACAATATTACTATTAACATCTGACCTTGTCCCAGCACATTCTCCAGCATGAATTTTAAACAAGCTTTCTCCTCACCCAGGCCTAAATGACCCCTAAATATCTTGCAAAATTATTCATCACATTGCTATATAACAGTTGCCTCAAGCTCAAATATAGGATGAGTTCCTTATGCTGATTTTCCTGGAATATTGATCAAAACTGTCAAATTCTTCAGCTACATGCCAGGCATTGTTGAAATGAAAAATATCACTGAACCAAAGGAGGGACATTCATATGCAACTGTCAGAACAGAAAAAATACTTTAAAGAATAATTTGTGTGTGTGTGCACATATTTTCAAGGTGTGGGAGTGGGGCTTAAAAAAAAACCTAGGAGAGAAAAAAAAACAAAAAACAAAAAACCATAAGTGCAACCACACCAATACCAGCAAGTCAGCGACAGGTTGACATTGTCCATGTTTTGACAGAAGGAAGCAAATCCCATCTAACTGAGGGATGCTTGTCAGCCCTCTAAACGTCAAACTGATGTCAGGAGAAAATTGCCTACCAGCCATAGTCTGCTCTTCCTCCAGCAGCACGAGCACATCTGCAGATATAGGCACAAACCTCTTATTCAGCTTGTATATTGCAGATCAAAAAGTAAAAGTACAATGCACATTTGTCAACTAATGACACAGACTCAACAGTGAGTTTGAAGCTCCTAGACCTTTGCTAAAGGACTAAATTGATGATCCTTGCTACCTAAAGCTGTTGTGTTCTGCTGGCTGGCTTGTCTCAGCACAGTGGGTGATACTTTACATTAGTTACGCATGCATGCTTAGAGAAAGAAATGGGGGAAGCGAAAGATGAAGAAAACAGCACATCCCCAGCAATCATACACCGGTTATACCAAAAGGATGCTGAATCAGCAGGAGCTCCATACTTACATCTGGTTAAATTATTGTACTGTATTCTAAATGCAAATGTCATGCACAGGAAAACTCCATGAATTATTCCCTTCTTTCTCCTTCATATTTGTTATTACCTAAGCAGAAAAGAGTAAAAGGATCACATCTTTATTTCACCAGGAAAGGGGCTTACAGAGATTAAAAATGCATAAAGTAAGACTGGCAAAAAATAAAATAAATGCACATAAACATGTATGATTTAAAAGAAGATACACAATATATTAAAATGTCAATAATATCTAATGCATTCTGAATTATTATGTGCAAAATCAATTCCAATCAATACAGCTGCTTCACTCGAGTCAGGCGTGCATAAACTCAGATTATGAAAAAAGAAATGAAATGGTGACACCGTGTGGTCATAGTGTGTAAGTGAAGGTTAGATTAACGAGCGCTGGGATAACGTAAATAACTCAGTTAATTCTAAACATTTTGACATTTTGAATTTACTTGAGTTAAACTGCCAAAGTAAAATCCATTAAGAGATTATATTTTTTCACATATGGGAAAAAGTGATAAGGCGCAGTGGGTAAGGTGTAAGTTGGAATTAATGGACTTACTGATAGCTTAATATAACACTGAATGTGAAATTCTGGGCCCATATCAATGTTTTTAAAATTATTTGGCCATTTGATATTACCAGTGATTTCTTCTTTATCTAGTTTTGTCATCTTGTCATTTATTCCCCTGTTTGTTTTCAAGTCCTTCAAATCTCCATCACATGACACAACAGATACATATAAATATTGTCCACTGTCATTGGAAATTGAAATCTGAGGATGGTGTTCTTTTGATAAATCAGTGAATCTCCAGCTGAGAAATTGTCAACTAATGTTTTGTAGACACAAACCACAAGTTCTGTCCTGCAAAAAGTACGCATCCAGCATGACACCTTTTTAAATAAATAATTGATTTCCCACTTTATAAGTTACATTTCTGCAGCTAGTGCATGTTAGTGAGCAATGGGCCTGAGATGATTAGTCTTAATAATGATTTATAAGTCATTTGTATCTTGCCTTTTCCAGAAGGCAGCTGAATAAATCAACCTTTATGCGTGCCTTCTTGATGACTTTGAGAGCGAGCTAAAAAGACATAGCAAATACTTTGCTGGAGGAAGTTTTTTTAACAATAAGACAGCCCAGTTTTCAAGTTCATATAACACAATGTAACACGATGTTATTCTTTGACAAGTGTTATTTTCTAACTCTTTTTATTGTAAAAACAATAGAAAATGTCCATTATTCCTGTCAAATTTTGCTTTTGTGGATTTTAGAATATTTTTTGTTTTTTGAGTTTTTACTATTTTTGGACACAAAACAGCAAACATAAATTCAAAATACACAAAGATTTATTTTTGAAACTTCTGAAACTGATTTTTAAAATTAAAATGAACAATTTCTCTTGGTTTGCATGAAAGGTTAGGGTTTTATCTTTTCTTTTAAATGAACATTTTTGCCATTTTTATATCAAACCCAAAGACAAGACAAAAGTGGGAATTTGTTACCTAGTGTAACTGATATTTGATATTTTAGTTGTTTATTAATTAACTCTTAATACAATCACTGCTACAGCTTATTGGGCCTTTAGAAATTTAGTAAATGTTCTGCAGTTTTATTTTCATTTCTATGCTCATACAGGATACACACACACACGTTTTATGTTTTTTTTAAATTATTTTAAGTTACACTGATAATTTTGTACAAATGACAAGAGAATAAGATGTGCAAGCCTTTGAGAGGTAGAAACAGTTTATCTATGTCACAGGTTCAGATGTAAGACAGTTATGCCGATACAGAAAGTGAGCTGTCAAATACACTGTTGTTGGCTGGGTAAGCAGATGCAATCACAAACTATTAGTGCAGTCTTGACAGAACTAAGGAACACTTTAACTGCTTAAATTATTGTTGGGCTCAGAAGTTATGGGTCTCTTATTTGAGCTTGTACTGTGAAATATGGCTGAATATAATCATACTAAGAGCTTTATAGGGCATCAGTCATTTTAAACTCCAAATCACGGTGAGTGAGTTTGACAACATGTGAGCAGTCATTTTGTCCCAAAGTGTTAAAAATGGATTTTCTCCAAGTATGTACCATGTCAGTCCTGGTTTTATAAATGTGGATTAAAGTAAGTCGGCTGGACGAACCCGCTGGACATGAAAGGATGCAGGAGCCCTCCAGTGGATGAAAGCGGAACGCCACCGGCCGCGTGGAAGATCACATTGCCAGAGGTGAAGTTGGAGAAAGTCTGGTGGAAGCTGGCGGAGCTCGACCCACACGAGGCCGGGTTGGGACTGACATTAACAAGAGAGTTGGAGCCAGAATGTAAGGTGCTGTCCGCCCCGGGGTTCTGTTTTTTCCACTTGGTCCTCCGGTTCTGGAACCAGATTTTCACCTGGGTTTCGGTCAGACTCAGTGACAAGGCCAGGTTTAGTCTCTCGCACACAGACAAGTACCGAGTTGCACGGAACTTGTTTTCCAGGGCCACGAGTTGTTCGTAAGTGAACGCTGTTCTGGCGCGCCGTGGTTTGACACAGGCCTGATCCGGGCGCCGCCGCTTATGCGTTGAGTGGTCCTGCAAGGTGACCGCTGACTCCCCGTCTCCATTGTCCTGCTGCCTAGTCAGACAGGGCTCTGTATCCGACGGTGGGGAGAGCAGAAGGGGGTCAGCAACAATTTCGGAATGCCCGGAGAGTGGAGATTTTCCATCTCCTGCCTCTTCTCCTGTGGTAAGAAGAAGAAAAAGAAAAGTCAGCTCACATCTTGAAAGTTGCCCCAGCAAAGCCAGCTAGGAATTAAATATTTTTAAATATTATTTATGTTCCTCAAAAAACTGAGTGGGTCTTAAATTGATTGGTGTTAATTGGGAAAGAAAGAGAGGAAATCTGAACTTGTGGCTCTTAGTTGACTGATTTTTTGGAGGGTGATTTACAAGACTGGGCGATGTTTTTGAAAAAGTACTTTTTCGAGAAAAACGGTGACATATAAGTGTGTCTGTTATTTGAGCAATGGGACCAAACGCCAAAGCATGCATTTAGCTGCGTGGTGCTGAAAGACAGTTCCTGGCAGGACAGACGTGTCACCTGACTGGGAAATGTAGGTTCCTTATGGAATAAATTTTCTCTTTGTTCACTGTGAACTGCAGTTTACCAAACATAGAAGGCCTAAAGTTGACATCTGTAAAGCGTTTGATTAGGATCCTGGGGTCGCTGGAGCGGAACAAAGCACAGATTCTGAGGAGGGGAAGATTTGGTCACTAATCCTTAAATAATTTATAAATCACACAGAGCCTCAAATGTCATGTTGCGGAAAGAAATCCCGTCTAAATCCAGCTTCGCCACCTCAGCCATGACGTGCTAATGGAGTTTCATATTTGCGGGTGGATCGATAAATGTCATCTATTTAAAGGGAAGTTTTAATCGAACGATATTTAGGATCAGACATGGATGGGGTGTGAAGTTTGTACCTGCAAGGTGCTGGAGGGAGATATGCAGGATGCAGTAATGGGATATCGATCAAAGCGCACGGAGGCATCCTCAATGGGACGATTTAAACAATTATCTAGCCTGCCTGTCCCAATGCCAATCACACACTGGAGCTCTGGGAGCAAGCCTTTGTGGCTTCCTTGAAAGGAAACTCAGCCTTGGAAATTAAGGGAAGGTCATATAGAGATGACAATAAATCTGAGAGATAGCACCACACTTTCTGGGATTTGGTCATGACTCAGAGAAAATAAAACTTTACTGTAAGTATTTCAAATATTTCAGTTTTTTCATGCGCTCTTATTTTATAGTTTTTAGATGTCTCATTTAGGCATTTAGATATAAGTACGCACATGTATGGGTGTTTTTTTATTTTTTTTACAGACGCAAACACAAATGTAGAGCAATATATTTATGAAAACGTCAGAGCCAAGCTATATGCTGTATAATAAAATTATTTTTAAAAAATATATGTTTTCTTTACCTGCTTCTGTGCGCTCTACTTTGGAGTCTCCGCCTGCGGTACTGTCCGACTCCAAAGTTGTTCTCTCTGCATTTGGCGCAGGCAACAACTTCTCCTTGATGATGGAAAGTTCGTTCACCCTCTTACTGTTGAATTTGTTCGGATCCAATATGTCAACTATAGAAAAGGAAATCTTATGACTGGACGTCATTGTCACTCCTTGAGTTGAGACATCCTTTATGCAGAAAGACTCGTGACGATAGAAGCCACTGATGTGCTTAATTACGCGTCTGGAGTGGAAATTCTCAGAGCTTAGTCTGCTCCTTGCTTTCAGACTTCGTCAGTCCGGGTGTGCGGCGGTGATCCCTCGGAGAGTTGTGTTCACTCCTCTGCTTCTGTCTGTCAGTCTCGCAACGTGACTGAGGTGACCGGAGCGCGGTCTTTAAAGCATCTATCCCCCCCTCGTCTCCATACCAGACACGTGACACAAACACTATTAGTGTTTCACACGACCCCCTAATGGGCTCAAAGTATTCGCCGATAATCACCCATATCATTAAATTCAGTAATTCACAACCTGAAAGTAAATTGTGCACAGATGGCACTTGAGGCATATCAGAGATAGCGCTGTCTTCCCAAATTGGACCCCTTTTTTATGCATTACTAGGAACGGGACGTTCGTGTATGTGGCAACAGAAAAACTATATTTCAGCAGAAACCAGGGGTATTCAGGGCTTGCCTATAAACTGATGGCTGTTTTTTGCAGGCTTATAGACTTATAAAGTAGCCATATTATAGTTAGAAGCTGACTAAATATTTAGGAGTACACTGATAATTATTATTCACAAATATTATGACAATAATGTCACTTCTAACACTTTAAATTTGACTTAAAAGGATGCAAAAAATGCAACTCTGCAGGCAGTTAAACCCTTCCCTCCAGAACTTTTGCCTATTCGTAATGGCAGATCTCTTCTGATATTAAAGGTGCTTTTCCCATTTATTTTTCATGGAATTAGTTTTAGTGCTATCTCCAGTATTTTTAAGACTCCTTTCTATGTGGGCTGAAAACACTCTATACATTTTAATGGCCGAAGATAATGCCTGAAATGATAATGTACAGTAAAAATCTGTTTACTTACTATAGAACATCAAATGAAGACAGGTTTCAGGTATCGTATGTGCTGCAATCAAAGCCAAATTGCAGACATAGTTTAAATGCATCTGATTGTTTTCTCACCTCATGTAATCGATTTATATTCACAATCAATTGGCTCCGTAGTGCTCGCAATTAGTATTCAATAAAAATTGACACAAGGTTGTTTGGAGCTTGATGTCTGCTGATGGCTAAAATGGTGAAACCAGAATTGGATCAATATTCTCAGCAGGTGTCCAATACAGATAAAGGCTGATGGGTAACGGACAGTTATTTTGAATACTGGGAGGCTAATCTAGTAACTCAAAGAGCACCAAAGGGCTTGTCTGAAACTTATTTTAGCCTAAGAATGATTAAATTATTCTTAATATTTTATTTTTGAGTTAATCCCTTGTATTTCTCATGTTTTACTAGAAATAGACTAAAGTGTTGTGATGAAAATGTGCTTATGTAATTAAAATTTCATTTTTACTATCCAAGCCTGTGAGGTCCTTGTGTTGTGAGTATGAGACAGAAGGCAGACAAGCAATATCTCTATAGTTCTGGCTAGTAGTGCTGTAATGATACGTAATGTCTTTGTTCTTCATTCTTTTGTAAAGTAGCTTTTAACACTGGTTTTAAAAGGTGCTATATAATTTTAAAAATGACTTACCTTCTTGCTCAGTGACATGGGGGATCTCCACATGTTTGCACACTGTTAAAGGCCCCCCTACACGGTTTCCTGTACTGCTTACACAGCTCAAGATGATTACTGTGTTACATGGGAGTTTTATTACTTTCCTGTCATAGTCTGGTGGACTGGCATGGTCTGTAGTTACATAGTCAAACATTTGTTAAAGCCACCACTACAGGGTGTCTGCATGTCAGCATTTACATGTGTATGGCACCTTGCACAGCCATCACTGTAGTCCCTCCATATGAATAGAGCCCACTGCACACTGGAGGTTTACAACTTCCTACGTGAAAGCCCAGTGGCTGGACATCTGTTTGTGTAGGACAAAAGGGACGAGCCTCGAGGACAAAGAGGCCCTCAGGTAGACTTCAGAGACCGGGAACGGCAGCTGGTTCAGCTCTGAGTCTGTACGGGCCAGAAGGAGACTTCAAAGAGGAGGAGAATTCCCTGTTCAACACAGCAGGGAGCCAAAGAGACACACTTCCAACCAAGACCCCCCTCCAGGGTCAGTAAAGTCGTCACTTCACAGGGAGGCTGCTCCCAGTCTGCTAAACATCAGATAATTTGTCTAAATAGCAGGAGCAACATTATGAGCTCCAGTTCAACTCACAGACTGTAGTGTCTATTGTTTTCTCTAAACTCCACTGTCTCCCCAAAACTCCTGTAAAATGGGATTCAAACAAAGGATCAGCAAGTGTCTGGTTAACATTTAAGCAGCCAGTATATCCTCTGTGCCAGATGCCAAAACTTTTTAAGACACAGAAACATTACTGAAGAATGTAGTCATGGTCTTGCATGCTTTGGCACAAATGAGGGGGGGAGACAGTGGAACGACATGAGAGAATAAAAGAGAAAGATGCAAAATAGCAAAAGTAAGGGAGCTAACAAAGAAGAAACTATGAACATGAAAATTGGATTTGATACCTGCTAAATATCATAATGTAAGGATGGCCACTGTGAGTATTTTTAGCATTTTTATGTGGGCATTTAATAAAATTCTCCGTTGTGCTTCTAAATGCAGGCTCACACAGCTGTTAGTGTGGCTGTAGAGGATCATCATGTGGTAACTCATTTGCAGGCAGTAAAAGGTTGAACACTCTTCTTTGTTTCTGTATTCCAGTGTTTCTGATATGTAATATTAATGTTTGTATTTAACAAAAAAATCTACACTATCCTTTTTGCTCAATCCCCACATTTCTTTATATTTTCACCTACTTTTGATTTTATCTCGTTTGGCATCTTATTTGCAGAACTTTTAGATCATATGTGAACTGAGTAACATTATTACTACCTTTATTTAACCGCTGAGTTCCACTGAGGTCAAATCTCTTTTACAAGTGAGAGCAGGCTGAGGTATCAGCCATATAAACTCAAAATATCTAAAAAATAAATAAAATGCAACAGATACAACATAAAATACAAGTTCTACAACACAACGTAGAATATACAAATACCAGTAATATAAAACATTTGTGATATTACTTTCAGTGCATTTCTTACGATGGTTTAAAATTCACCAGTACATATAGGAATGTTTAAGTTCAGGTCTTTTTGTAAATTATTCCATGGCATGGTAAAAATACACCGTCTTCCCCAGATCTGTCGAAACCCTGGGCAAAATCAACCATTTAGAGAAGCGTAGCTGGTAACTATTCATACTGGGACAGAGAAGGGTACAAAGGTAAACTGGAAGTTTAAATAGTATCGCTTTATAAAGAAAATGATATCAATGCTGTTCTCTATGAGTGGTCGGCCATGGCCAACCCACCAGATTATAAAGAATGCAATGGTGAGTCAGAGACTTTGCATTTGTAATAAAACATGGAGATACACTGAATCAAGACAATGGAAAACTGAAGAGGAAGAATACATGCACAATGTATCACCATAATCAGTCACATTATAAGACTGACAAAAGGTTACCAAACTATAACTGAACCATATTTCCTGTGGATGTGCTTGACAGCATATAGGGTTTCTTTATATGTAATGTAGCTCCCCTTAAGAACTTACATTCTGTGTTCACTTCTTAACTTACACTTTTTTATAACCTTGTCACCACAGCTTGTGGTTAATATAACATAGCAAACTTCCAGTTTGACCAGTAGTTTCAATAATTTTGTGGGTGTTATCTTAAAGCATTTACTCCTGCTACATACATTCCCAGGCCATTCGCGCTAATGTGTCCCATTACAGATCATTTCATTACAACTTTCCTTAACAGGCAACTCTCCTGTGTACACCGCGTGTCTGTGGATGCTACCACCAGCCAGGCCTCCTTTCAGTTAGCCTCTGTGTTTGTGTGACTCTCTCTGACAACAAGGTCAGTGGCATTGCCCAGTAATTGTCCTAACGGCCTGTATACCTGTTGGGTGGAGGCGAGTAATGAGAGTTTTTCATTACAGGCGGGGACGGGTGAGTGCGCCTGGCAGATGCTGACAGGCAGCAGATGTGTAAAGTTGGGGGTGATTTGTAAAGGGGTCAACTGCCTCACAGAGGAGATGGAGGGCGATGTGGGATGGGGGTAAATTACTGCTGAGGGACACTGTCAGTCATACCACACTCCTGTCACAACAAGGTAAAGGTCAGTTCAAACATTGGTGTTGTCAGCTAGCATCCAGAACGGTGTGGTCAGGTCAGGAAAGTGTGCAAACTTTATACCAAATAATGGCGGGAAGGTGTGGTTGAATGGGTAGTCGTTTTACATGAGACTTGTTTTAATCCACTGTCATGGAAACACATGAGATGAGATGGTTTGGGTGTTTTTTGGATGCACAAAGCCAAACGGGGTGTGTCTGTTTCTATTTGAAAAACTATTGCTTAAATCATGTACAGTACTTACACTACAGGTATCCAGATGCTCAAAGACTGAGCATGCAATGCTGTATTCTTCTTACCTTGAATGGCTGCTATCTCGGCCACTTAGTGGATGGAGAAGGACTAGCACAGATGATCAGTCCATCACGGGACTGTGAGACAGGCATCCACACACACAGTAGCATCATGGTTCTCACCATATCTGTTGGTTTTGTTTTGCCCTTTGTTTTCCTAGTTTTTCCATTCCTTCCTGCCTTCTGTGCTTCCCGCTTCTGTCTTCATGTTTAGTGTTAGTTTTCAAGTTTCAGTTTAGTTATTTGTCTTTTGGTTACTTCCTGTTTTACTTGGAAAGGTTTGTTTTCCTGTGTGTCCTGTAATTTTACTTTCTCCATTTCTTCCTTGTCTTCCTTTCATCCTTTTCCTTTCTGCCTTAACTGTTTCCACCCGTGCCTTCTTCCTGCCTGTGTCTCACTTATAGGTCAACCTTCTGTGTATATACACTCTTGTTTTTCTCACTGTCCATGTCAGATCATATGTTTTCCTTCTCGTATTCATCATCATGTGTCCCTGTACTTTGTGTCCCATGTGCCTGCTCTTTAGTTTGGTTTTTGTATTTTTTTTTGTCACTTTTGGCAGACTGTGATTTTAAATTGATGGCTTTTGTTTCATTTACCCAGCTTCTTTGTCTGCATTTTGTTTCCTCTTTGAATTAACTATAACACATATTCTCACATCCATGCCTATGACCAACTTATAATGACCAGTTACCACAAAAAGCAAGTCTTTGAACTGTGGGAGCACAGAGGAACTGGAGCACCCAGAGGAAACCCACAAAGGAAACCCACAAAGACGCAAGGAGATTATGGAAGTGTTACACAGAATGGCCACATCAAACCAATGGACTGTGTAAAAAAATAGACCTAGCTTTTGGGTCTATAAAGTGAAGCCAACGTGGAAGTGCCTTAAACTGGCATATGGGCTCAGATTGAATAAAACATAAAGCTCATTTTGTAAATTATGGTCATTATTTGAGGATTTTAGATGCTTGACAAACAACTTGTCAATCACAAGTCATGTGGTGTTTTCAGTTTCACATACAGAGCCATTTTTTGCTCATCATGTCAGGTTTTCAAAAAGTGCCAAGTTTGTGACAGAGGAAATGTTCAGCTTGAGGCTTCATATCGGGACTTCACAAGTGGGTGACATCATAATGGTTATGTGTATCTTTTATACTGTCAGATAGCCAATGACGGTGAAAAGCTGTAATCAGCACATCTAAGTGCACATGCAGTGTTCAGTTTGAGACAAAACTACTCTATCAGATTTGTATGCTATTACATTTTTTTCATTGTTTATTTGTTGTTTTGTTTTCTTTTTTTGTTGTTGTTGTTTTTTTTACTGAATTATGTCTCATTAATAACATACTATGAATGAATTCATTCTTTTACTTGCTTGGCTTTATAGATATATAAATGAAAATCATGATTGTCACTTGTGAGAGAGATTAGAGAGATTAGAGTCATTGATCTCATTTCCATTCTTTAACCTCAGTCCCTCAGTACCTGGATAACATTAGACTACAATGATGTGAAATGAAATGCAAGTAGCGGAGACTGCCCTGTGTAAATGTGGTTACAGAGCAGCATTTTGTCTTTTGTACAAAGCCAGGATGGCTTAATCCATTGTCCCTGCTGGACTATATATGATGTGCAAATTAGACTACATAGGTATTTTGGCCTGCATCTCTTGTCCACACAAAAAATGCAATTGCAGCCTAGGGAGGTGAATGCTGTGGTGAGCAGAGGAGAGTGTGCACAATTAAAAAGACCAAGAGGGTACAGGCAGAAAGCGCTGCAGCTGCCTGTTTTCCACAAGGCTGAGGCCTGCTAGTAATGGCTCTGGCATCTGCACAGAGCGCACTGTCACTCAACACAAGCATTGATTAGCCATTGTTCTGAGAAGGTCACATCATAATTCATTAACAATAATTAGTCCCGCAGTGCCACCTGCACTCCTTCTCTCGATTGCCCTGTTAAATTACGAGCAACCATCACGGTTCACGCGTGGAACAATGAAGATATATCTGCAACGTAAAGGCAAGAGCTATTAGTTACATTATTTAAATGGACCCGTTTAAACCTGGGGAGCTGTCTTTATGAAGGGCAATTAGGCACTAACCATAATTGATAATTCACGCTAATTACAATTAGGAAATATAAATAGTGGGTGTAGGATTAATCATCATTGCAGTTAAGCGGGGAGCAGCCACGGTGCAGGGTGGGTAGGTGTGATGGAAGGCAGTGGATTACGCTCCATTCATCTCCATCTAGGGCAGAAACAGATTGTGTTTGTCCCTTTATATTTTTCCATTGACCATTATCTCTGTTTTGTTTCTGTGCCCTTGCTAAATAGTTCATGAGGTTGTGAAACTGTGAGTCTGTAGTTAGTGAACTGCAAAATGAGTGCAGCGGCCGTGTAGTGGTAGATGTTACTGGAAGGACTGGTGCTATCCCTTGTACAAAATGATGATTAAACTTAGTGGAGTTTTCAGTTTCAGTCTAATTCCAGCACTGTGAGCTGACAGAGAACACAGAAGATATAATGATTTAAAATACGAATATGTATTTCCCTCAAGAACCTAAAATGGTGTTGGCCATTTTCTGGGTTGCTTTATGAAGACTCTTACGTTGTATTTGTATTGATCCAGGTCATTTTTTAGATTAAATCTTCTTCAGATCCTCTAATTAGATAAAGGTTTCCCAAGGTCACCTCATCTGACTTCTGAGCTTGGTACCTCAGCTGCAGTGATGAAGATGCATGTTGCAATCCATTAACAACATTAGCCATGCTTGAACACAAACTCATGACACAATCAGACGTAACCTATTCCCTCTTGTAAAGAAATTCAGGCTATTGTCTTACTGATGTGCAGTGGCAAGATTAAACTACAATTACAATTTGTGACTACAGAAAAAAAAAGTTTTTAGATAGTTTTAAAAATAGCAGCTTGTGTTTTGCAAATTAAACAACACCGATAATGGAGCCTACTCTTCGCCTTTGTCTTTGATTTGAGAGGGCACAACAGCCTGATTTAAATACAAATGCCAACCTGTCTTAGCTGGGCAAACAAATGAATAGCAACTGGCCTCTCTGGTAGGTATGTAGGCATGTTGACTCAGATGTGCCCCCATTAGACTTTATTGCCTTATTCACAAGGGATTTGAATTAATCATTGGCATTTGTATGTGTGTGCAAGAGAGAGAGAGAGAGAGGGAGAGGGACAGAACATAGGGAGATGCTGCTTTATTCTCTGCAATTGTATGCAGAATTCAGCCTTCTTCATGCATATGGACTACACAAGGAAAGGAGATTTTGGTAAGTGATTTATGATCATGAAAAGCAGATTCTACATTGTAATCATTTGTAATTATTTGCCATCTTTCATCTGTCCTGAAGTCAGATATAGTTTCTAATCATCGTGCCTCTATTATATATTACAAGTCTTTCTAAAGTATTCTGTGATTTTAGACTGAATTCAGTCTAAAATAGTGCAACTGGCCCTTGTCGCTACACAGAAAAGCTTTAGTTGAAAATTTTGCATGAAACAAAAGTGCTTTTTTAGACCCATGGTCTTCAAATAGGGCCCCACATAGTGAGGCCCCCACTGTCACTGGCAGCCGTTGGTAATTGCTACAGTGAGAGCTGGATCAGTGGAGCTGCTCTAATCAATAAAGTCTTCATCAACCATTTCCCCTGATGATTCTCCCTCATTTCTCCCTTAATTGTTCTTTTTCATCAAACAAGGTCTGTGCCGTGAGCATGTGTGTGCGTCTTTGTACGTTTGTGTGCTCCCAAGAGTTTGTGCTCCGGTCCTCCTTCTCAATGGACTGTGGCTAACAAATTACTAATGGAAGCTGAGCTGCAAACAGCAAAGGGAACCTTTGCCTCCCATAACTAGATTGTGACCTCCATGGGAGGAGGATTACTGTTGATCCAGCTCAAGCTTC
>JAMQGT020014883.1:0-180000 GCA_024447675.2 Pterophyllum scalare | reverse complement strand
ACACTTACTGTTGATCCTGACGTCTTCCATACAAACTGATAACGATTTGAACCAAAATTTTCTAATTTTGGATTCACTCCATAAGGCCTGTGGACACTTATTTTCAGTCAGTTTCTTGTGTAATTTGGCATACCTCAGTCTTTTCACTCTGTTTTCCTTCATTAAGAATGGCTTGTGATGGCTTGTGGTCTTTGTTGTTTTTGTTTTGTTTGGTTTTTCTTAATGACTTTAAGATACTGTTCATCTGCTGTAGATAGTTTTTTTTTTTTTTAAGGCCTGCTACTTCTTTTGCTACTTCTTCTCAAGTTTTTAAAGGACAGAGCATGTCAGGATATGCCAAGTTTCCAGCTAATAGCTCTTGGAGAATGTCCTTGTTGGTGCAAAAATACCTTTTTATGCTAATTTTATGTCAAACTGTAAAACATTTTTTAAAGATCCAGCTAAAAAAAAGGGGACAAATGTGACAGCTGTTGCAACTGGCTGCTAGCAACAAAGTGCCTAAAGATACAATTTAAAATTGGTTCTTTGCTAAGTTGTCTGTTATGTGTAGACACAACACTGATTCATCCCATGAGTTAGATACCTTTGAATGATTCATAGGTCAGTGTTAAGTGGCTTAACAAATAATAAAATAAACATTCCTCTGAAAGGGGTCAGGTAAAAGAACTGGACTGAAAATGAGTGAAAAAGCAGCCAGACCTTCACAAAGCCTGGAAAACTATTACTCAAGACCACCTTAATAAAAACTACATTAAAATTAGCTATTTGGAAGCAAAATATAAAGAAACGAGTGGTGCCTCAAGACCTTTTTCACAGTACTGTAAATATATTTACACTGTTTAAAGATCTTATGACATGAGAAAAATACCATTTAAGAAACAAATTTATATATAAAATTAACATTTTATAATAACTGCACAGCAAACTTCTAATTCATATGAAAATGGCTTGGGGAAAAGTCTGCCTGGACTGGCTGTTCAGTTTGTGAGTAAGACTCAGGAGTAAGACCTCATCACCTCCACACAAACAAAATAATATGGTGCCATCTGCTGGCTCTTCGCAGTAAGGGGCTGGTGTTGTTTTAAGCTGGAGTGTTTTCCAACAGACTTTGTTTTTCCATATTATTTTCATCACCAAATGTATTCTTTACATGTTCAGTCTTACTCACAGTAATAAAATTCTCCAAGCCCTAATATTACTAAACTCTACAGTCCCCTATATACAAGCATGTGTCTGTGTTTGTGTTGTACAGTGAGGCTCCCGGATGGCTTTATTAAGTATGAGCGTCATTGGCAGCACAGCATGTTCCTTGGGGAGAATGAAATATGTTGTGTAACAGTCTGTGAAATGATTAGTGACCCTAACAAGGACTATTAGAAGATGAGGCAGGTCAAGATGGGGTCATCAGAGGATATCAACACACACACACACACGCACACACACACACACACATATACACTCTGTCACCTGTGTTTGTTAAACATTAGCAGTGTTATTCTGGGTCATCTCAGCTGGCAGCTGAAGGAAGGTTAGCTGCTAGATTGTTGCCTAAGCTACACACACAGACACACACAGCTGCCATGCCGAAGAATCATTGTAGCTCTGATGTGGCCAGCATCATCTGTCTACTGCCACCAAGACTCTGCTATGGTTCAAAGCCACTTTGGTGTCTGACTACGCATCCCTGACAGCTGCCTCTCTACCAGGGTGCTGAATTAGAGAGAGTTATGGCTTCTCAAATTTCCCATCCTTCTGCCAGATAGGTTTTTAGCTGTCATTTTCTTGCAACATTGTAATAAAATGACGTTTCAGGAAAAGTCCTTAGATTATGTTTAATTATATTGTGTTTACAGCTAATGTAAAGTCACATCTACTTTACACTTGGGTATAATTTGTTCATATGTTGCTGTTTTTTGTTTTGTTTTGTTTTTTTGAAGGTTGCTGCCCTACCCAAACCTGTTTCTGTCCTGCTCCATGTTCAAACTCTGACTCTGTGTGTGTGTGTGTGTGTGTGTGTGTGTGTATAGTTTATTTTTATATTCATGAAAAATTATTCAGTTTACATATTATTATATTTCCAGTAATTGTTTTCCTCTAATCTATTATATCCATAGAATGGATCCTATATCAACTAGCTGGCCAGTTTATTAGGTACACCTTGCTATTACAGGGCTGTCCCCTCTTTGCTCAGAACTACCTAAAGTTCTTCATGGCATAGGTTCAACAAGTTGCTGGAAACTTGGAAACTTGGACAACTGGAAACAGTTGTCAGCAGTACATCCATGACACAAATTTCCTGTTTCACCACATCCCATAGGTGTTCTGTTGGATTGAGATGTGGTGAGTGTGGACGCCATTTGAGTACAGTGAATTCATTGTCATATTCAAGAAACCAGTTTGAGACCATTTGAGCTTTGTGACATGACATGTTATACTGCTGGAAGCAGCCATCAGAAGATGGGTGCACTGTGGTCATAAAAGGATGGACATGGTCAGCAACGATATTCAGGTAGGCTGTGGTGTTTAAATGATGCTCGGTTTTTACTAAGGAGTCCACAGTGTGCCAATAAAATATCTTCCACACCATCAACCTGAACTGTTCATACAAGGCAGCATGGATCCAAACTTTCATATTGTTTATGACAAATTCTGACCCTAATATCCAAAAGTTGAAGCATAAATCAAAGCACATAAGAGCATTTTTTTTTCAATCTCAGCTTATAGGAGTGGCACCTGGTGGGCTCTTTTGCTGCTACAGTCCATGTGCAATAAGGTTCAATATGTTGTGCATTCAAAGATGCTCATCTGGCACTTACAACCATTCCACATTCAAAGTCACTAATTAGACAAACACAAGTGTCTGATTAGATAGTTGTGTTAACAAGCAGTTAAACAGGTTTACCTAACAGTGGATAAAACTGTGGCCGCTGAGTGTATGATGTTATCCTTCTATACTACATTCTTGTTGCCTTACTTTATTCTGTATACAACATCAGCAATTTTTGTTCTTTTCCTTTGTTCTAAATTTCTCCATTAATGATTGCTATATAGTGGATTCATGTCTAAATGAGGCAAATTTGGAAATGATGATATTATAAAACTATAACCCAATAAAAGACTGTATAAATGGTTGAATAATGTCCATTAACTATAATTAAATAATAAAATTTCATAAGATATATTATGTGGTTAGTAAGCATGGCTTAATGGGAAAAAAAACAGAGAAAACAGGTTCCCCAAACACTGTAATCCCCAAACACTTCTGTGGATGTTTCCCAGACTAAACTCCAAAAATTGCACAAGACAAACCACTTCAACACATTTTTCTATCAGGAGGATTTGTGGTTTTTTTAAAAATCCTGCATGAAGTTCAGATTTGTTGAACTTTTCAGCAAAGGGAGCACTAAACAAAAATACTGCCAGCACTGATCTGGTGCCAGCAGAGCAGGCTATGTTATGAACAGTCATAAAATCTTGTCACCAACTCTTTAAAAGAATACTCCTTGACCTGGAAGCATAACAGGTTATTCCAATGATTACGTCCCATTGTATGAGTGAAATTAATGAGTGCTTAACTTTTGATCATCACCCTTCAGCATCTCCTGAGCTCACCTTGCGGTACACAACAGAAAAAAGTTATATTAATTACATCAGATCCATAAAATTAATTCATGGATCATGTTGAAATCTTGTCCCAGAGCCAAATCAGCTCTGTGACTGTGCAATCATGCAGTCATCTAACGATTTCCTAATATTAAATAAAATGCCACTGAAACCTTTAATAACTGAAAACAGTGTGAGTCTCTCAGGCAACTGTTTAAAACCGTTTGCATTAATATAACATGCTGCTGAAATTTAAAACAGCAGCATAATTTTAATGTATGCATGTGTTTTACTTTAAGTGTTATTGCTGTGAGAAAGGCTAAATTTCTTCTTCATCTTCTTCACCTCCTTCTTCTTCTTTCAGCTGCTCCTCTTGTGGGTCGCCACAGCAGATCATCTGCCTCCATATCACCCTTTCCTTACCATCCTTCTCTGTCGCACCAGCCCTTTGCACTCCTGACACTCGTCTCCACCCACTCCACCCTCTGATTCACCTCTGTTGTGCACTATTCTTTGCTTTGGATGGCTCATCCCAGGTATGAACTCCTCTATCTTCAATATCTCTACTTCTTGCAGCTTCGCTGTTACACCTGTCTCCCTCTCATTCTCACATGTATTCTGTCCTGCTTCTACTGACTTTCATTCCTCTTCTCTCCACTATATACCTCCACCTCTCCAGGCTCTCTTCCACCTGCTCCCTACTCTCACTACAGATCGCAATATCATCTATAAACATTATAGTCCATGGAGACTCCTGCCTGTCGGCCTGTCCATCACCACGTCAAACAAGAAGCCGATCCTTGATGTTATCTCACCCCCAACTTGAACCCATCTGTCACGCCTACTGCACAACTGGTTGTCATGCATGTCCTGCATCACCTTCACATACTTCTGTGCCTCGCCTGACTTTCTCACGCAGTACCACAGTTCCTCTATTCCTTCTTTAGATCCACAAAGAAAAAGTGCAACTCCTTCTGACTTTCTCTACACTTCCCCATCAACACTGTCAAAGCAAACTTGACATCTGCAGTGCTCTATCTCAGCATGAAGCCATGCACCTGCACACTAATACTCATTTCTCTTTTTAAGCTGGGATGGATGCCAAACATCCTCTGGATTCTGGACCTCCACACTCATGCATGAACTTGGTTTCACCACATGCTGCCCTCTTCTGTACATATGTTGTTTTCATTTCTTTTGATTTATCATTGAAAGAAGGATTCAGACACATTTATTGAGAAATCCTGCATAGTTCTCTACTTCTTTGCTGTGTCCTCCTCCCCAATCCTTACAGATAAGCACTGGCTTCCTGTATTGTTGTGCCAGTCTTATAGGCAAGTGTCTTGGACCAGTCTGCTTATTATACTGCAAAAAGTTAAAAAGTATGAATGTTTTCATATTGTTTTCTGTCAACATCATCCTCATCACAAAAGATCCTTCTATATTCACACATCAGGCACCAAAACTGATACACAAAAAAAGACACTGATTGGCTGGTGTCAATCCAGCTCCACCTTCAACTTTCAGAACAGAATCTTTAAGGCAATGGGAAGTTGCATGCCTATGCATTTTTTCATTAGCTTCTCATTTGTGACAGGGTTTATCTGGATGTGATAATGATAGCCCTGTGGCTATATTAAACATAGACAGACCCACACAAAGACGAGTGGCAGAACTCGATTCTGTGATAGCATTTCTCGATGGCAGTTATGGGAGTCTGCCAAAACTGACGCATGTGCACACAATGTGTAAGAATAACTGCAACACAAACATGCATGCAACAGGATCTTGGAAGTGTTACTTTTACTGTCGCAGCACACAATATTCTCACAGCAAACATGGACATAATCTTTCTCATGCACAAGCACACATACTCATCTTCAACACACGAATGCAAGAAGTGTACACAGTGTTACTACAGGAATTTACATATCTCCTGTGTCAGTATTTGTTTTGTCGTACTAGCAGAGGCCGAGATATCCCTTCAGGGAATTTGCCAACACTGCTGCTGTCAAAGCACGGGGAAAAAAGGAGCACTTTAGCAAACTCCACTTGACCATTGTGTGTCAGTGCCAAGCCTGACTATCTTCATTCCTTCATGAAACACTCTTATCTTTGGCAGGATTGAACCAAGGATGCACCCATTGCACCATGTTGTTCTCATCGTGTAACTCATACCTTTGACCCCTCCAATTCCAGCCTATAAACACCTACTTTGCTCTCCCGTTACCCCTCCTCCCATAGCAGACCTTGACTCATGCACCCCAGTGGCCACCCAATGTGAAAAGGCAGACACCCCACCCCCACAACTACTGGAGCTCTTGACCCCCTAAGACCACAACAGGAACCACATTCTTTCCTTTGAGCTCAGTCTTTCATCCTTCACTGCCAGAGCAACAGAAATAACCTTTAAGGAGTATTGTGTGGCAAAAACGAGGCCTTTTGTTCTGGCTGTGCCATGACGAGCTGATAAAATAAACACACTGTGCTCTGCTCTCTCACTTTCTTTTGGTGTGACTCTGTTTCTGTTACTCTCAAGAGAGTGGCAGGTAAATCTGTCCAAATGCTTGATTCACCAAGGTTAAGCCTTTTATGAAATCACGATATGATGTGTTATTAAGTATGAGTATGCTTAAGGAGTGTCAGTTGGTGGATCTTTTTTATGTGAGTACAAGCTGTTCCCTTGAAACTGAGATAACTTGGTGTGTAGTGAACACACCTAGTTTCTTTTTTAATGTTTTCTTTTCTCTCAATTTACGCACAGTAATCGCATTGTCTTCTGAGGGCTGCCACAGACTTCCTCATACTAAACCTGAAACCTTGTAGCAGTTTTAAAAAGTTAGACACATGGAGCTACTGATTCAGAGGGAGCAGCAGCAGCAGCAGCAGTAAAAGTCAAGCAGTGAGACAGGATCTGACAGGACAAGACAGTATGAGGTGTGGTGTGTTTATCTTTTAGCTGGGCTTCCTTCATTACACACGCACTTCCTGCATTATAGATAACCCCCCTGGAATTGCAGTAAACATGTCCCTATTTTTGCACTGTATATTCATCTGCATGGGCAAAATTACACCAATTAAACTATATGCTTGCTTGGACATTTTGTGTTGGACATTTTGGGATTTACACTGACAGAGGTATAGATGAGGGTGTCTGTTACAGCCAGCAGCAGGTTAGCTTAGCTTAGCATAACATAAAGACTTGAAGTGTCGGGCAAAGAGGTCAACAGTTGTGGCTCTGCTGGTATCTACCAGTATCTTCAAAGCTCACCTATTAACCAGTTATATGTCATTTGTCAACTTTAATTAAGTAAAAATAACAACTTGCCCATTTAAAGGAAATCATGAGCTGATGGCTCTGCACAGTAACTTCCTGGAGTTTAATTTGGTTGCTTGGCAGATGGTCCCAGCCAGGAAATATTCTGCTAGATAATTCCCAATAAAGCAGTACGCTGTAATTTTGACACTTTGCTTCTTGTATAGATAAAATAAACAAGAAATGAAGTGAGCTTCAGGCCTTGTTACTGTTATACAAAACCATGCCGACACTGTTTCCAGTCTGTGTACAAAGCTAAGTTCACCTGCTGGTGGGTGTAGCTTCTTCCTTTAAAGTAGCAAATATAAGTCAAGAAGAATTCCCATATTGGAAAGAACAGCTTCACTATATGGTGTAATTAAACCACAGTTAAATAACCAATCCAAAAGAAGTCTAACTTCTGTCTAACTTTGTGGGTACTTATAAACACAGATGTCATGTTTGGATCTATACATGTTTGCACTGTATAGAGCAGACCACAAGCAAAAAGATTCTAATATTCAGTAATGATGCAAAATAAAAGAGTAATTAATTTAGCCATCACAGACAGTCATCATGACTGCCATCATAATGAAGTATTAGTATAACTTTGGGTTATTCTAATATAGTCACAGTGAGGTTCATAATTTGTTTACCAAAAACACAAATTTTATAGCTTTGCCTCTGTATGCCTCCACAGTAGATTTTAAATCAAACAATCTATATGTGATAGAAGTGCAGACTTTCAGACTTTCAGCTATTATTCAGAGGTTTCACAAAAAGAAAAATGCATTAACTATTTAGGAATTAGAGCCATTTCTGTAAATAGTTAACCATTTTTAGAGACTCAAAAATAATTGGACATTTGAGTGATTTATGGCCAGGCAAGGCTTGGTCCCTTATTAGTTCATGACAAATTAAGTAGGCATAATATCTGAAGTTGATTCAAAGTGTTGAATTTCTATTTTATAGCTTTTCACTGTAATTATAAATATGGGGATCAAAAGCGATGTCAGTGAAACAAATAATCCTATTTATGAACAAAAATTCTTTGGACAGCTGAAACCAAGATTAAATTGTACCAGCATGATGGGAAGAGAAACATATGGAGGAGTGGACATGAAGCATACTGCATCATCTGTCAAACATGGTGGATGCAATGTTATGGGATGGGCATGTATGGCTGCCAGTGGAACCCGGTTGCTAGTGTTTACTGATGATGTCACTGCTGATAGAAGTAGCAGAATTAATTCTGAATTCTACAGGGCTGTACTTTCTGGTCAGATTTATCAAAATGCTACAAAACTGATCAGGCAGCACTTCTCAATGCAAATGGATAATGACCCAAAGTATACTGCAAAAGCAACCCAAGAGTTTCTCGGGGCAACAGATTGGGATATTCTTCAATACCAAAGTCAGTCACCTGATCTCAACTCAGTAGAGCATGTTTTTCAGTTATTAAATATGAAACTGAAGGTAGAAAGACCCATAAACAAGCAGAAACTGAAGGCAGTTGCAGTAAAGGCCTATCAGAGGATTTCTCGGGAAGAAACACAGCATTTGGTGATGTCCGTGGGTTTTAAAATCAGTTATTACATTTAAAATTAAGACAGTTTGTCTAATTACTTTTTGAGCTCCTGAAAATGGGGAATTGTGTATAAAAGTGGCTGGAAAACAGTTCATGTAATACTTTTGTTTAATTCCTTGAATTATAGCTGAAAATCTGCATTTCATTCATATCTCTACTGTTTGATTTAAAATCCACCGTGGAGGCAAAGCTATAAAAATGTGTCCAACAACTTATGGACCTGAGTGTATGATGTTTACTTGTGTCAAACCAGGTTCCTTGTATGTGGGAGATAGACAGTCCCCTGCTTATTGATTTTTATTACAGCCATAAGCAGAGGACGGCGGTGGGGGTGGGGGGCTACAGGCAGACAGATGGAGAGCAGAAACCTTGCACCAGTTAATAGATGAGGAGGGAGAGACTCCTCTGAAATGTTAACCATAAAATAACTAGCTTGGTCAACCTATTTGCTCTCATTTCTGTGTCATCAGCACTGTGTTTATTCAAAAAACAGATTTATGGCTGACCTAATGTAGTGCTGACAGTCTAAAAATAGCGCCATGCAGAGAACTCTCCCTTTAGGATTTCACAAAAGAAGGAAGAGCGATGTTTGTTTTGCATGTCAGATCACTCCCTCTCTCAAAAACCCACAATTTCCATGTAACAACTGAGTGCTTTTCCTTCTCTGACATTCTCTGTTGGACCAACACCTTCAATAATCTAAAGGGCTTAATGCCAGTAACGACATGATATTCACATAATTCCAAGCAAAACATACAGGGAAAATAAAAGTGACAAAGAGTCAACTACTAAGAAAAACAGGCAGTGTCACAAGCCTGGAGTCATTCAAGTCAAAGACTGAAACAGACAGAGCAAGAAAACACAGAAAGAAGCCTACAGAACATTTTTTAAGCAATAACTCACCAATATCATCTGTGGATATAATGAAGTAACTGAAAAGCCGAGCTTTCATTTTAAAGATCTCAAGTAGTGAGAACCTAGAAAAACTTATTCCAGTTACTGTGACAGTCTCAACTCCTTGGAGTGTTTTGGTATCTTTCAACTAATTTGTTTGTCCTCATCAATCTTATCAATTCTCAATTTTTGATAAACCAAAGACTATATAAAAGATGTAATCAGGCACTGTGACAACCCAGTGAGCTAATGTTTTGATGTCTGAATTTCTGGCATTTTGGCAGATTGACATCTTGCGTTTCTTAAGCCAGAAGTGATCGGATAAAAGGGTGAAGTGGGAAGTTACCAGCTGACACTAGCTAGTTTGGTTAGCAAGCTGCATCTATAAACTACAGATGCCTTTATTTCAATCAGGACTCCTACATTCAAGATTGTTGTTTTCATCTGCAACAACTGTAATGGCAGCATGGCTCTGGGCTCTGGAGATCACACCTTCCCTTCCACATGCTTACATTGAAAGCCACAGGTGGGGAATGCAGCAGAGGTGATTGCAAAGTAGCTTGCAGATGTGTGGCAACTGGGGTCAGGGTAAAAAAGCTTACATAGAGCCCCCTATATGAGATTTGTCAATTGGATATGTAGAAGGCCATCAGCTGATGTGGGCTGGCATTTTAATCAGCTCATCTGCTGAGAGTGTGGCTGAGCTTGACTTTGCATAATATTTGCTCACCAAAAAAACTTGAACTGTCTCTTAATACAATTAACCCCACTCACCAAGCCACATAACTGAATTAAAAATCCAAAAGACACCAACAGCACACACACAGTATAGAGGTCTTGTTTATTGACTGGTAATAATGGATGAGTCTTAGCAGACTTTGATCAGCTCCAGATGCTCGTGTTGGGACACCTGTCAAGCAACAAGGCCACGCCCTTAACTCCAATACCCAGGTTGAAGTCTTATAAAAAAAAAGTAATCACCACCCTCAAATGCCAAAAACACATTTAACCAGGCTGTAAATATTCTTTTTAATGCTGTAAATTTGGATATTTTGACACAGGACTCTATGGGGGTTGACTCTCTTTTGGAGCCAGCCTCAAGTGGCCATTTTTGGCATTTCCTTCTTGGCTTGAGCCCCAGAGGCTGCTTGTGATAAACATGTTTCACACCACCTGGCTTGCATGCACAAGAATAATAAGAAACTTATATTGGAGCAGTTGCAGCTATAAAAGGCAGATATTTTATAGACGAGATGAGCCAAGTACACCTAAAGAACAGTTAACATTGGTGGCCAAAAATCATCTCCAAATGAATGCTAATGTGTCTCTATGTCTGCTGCATGCTTAAATAGACACCTTTATGCTAGACAGTCAATAGCAGGCTAAAAGTAATAAGAACCCTACTTTGTGTGTTCAGGTTGTTAATCTGCCATTAGTGCTCCAAAAGAGCAACTCAATATCCTTAGCATTCCTTTCTTAAATTAGATAAACTTGAAGAGTTGAAACACACATCACTATGCAGTACATAAATTATTCTTACTGCCTGTATCAGGACATCATTATACCATATCTAATTCTAATGGATCACATCCTCACAGGGTCACATTTTCCAAAATATTATGCATGGGTGTATTTTTTCCTAAATCTTGAACCTGAAATTTTCTGAATTAGAGGAAGCATTTAGTAAATATTTAAATATGGCTAAACTACAGGTGTGCAAAGATCAGCTGTGTTTATACGTTAATATGTCTAAACAAAAACTGTACACATGAGATGAACACCCAGTGTGTTCTGCCTTTCTGTCGGTGCAGCCACAGTATTTTAAGTGGTGAGGCCGTGGAGAGCGCAAAGGAGAGACAAAACATATGACACAGATTTTAAAGCACTTTGTGGTTGGATTTGGCAGCTGGAAGCACCAGTATAACATCTACGCTATGCACAGGAGGAAGATAAAATGGAGTAAAGAAAATGAAAGAAAAGAGTGAAATTTCCTTAAGTGAAACCTCCCTTCTCTCATCAAGGAGGGTTTCCAAGTCTTTACATCCACACAGACCCATTTAGATGGCTTCATATGGGCTTAGACTAGTGAAAATATGTTGACCAGTCTTCCCCTGTGGAGGAAATTAGAGAACAGGAAAAAAATGATACAATAATCTTGCTCTACAGAGGCCATGTTTGGTTTAGTGCAGAAACAAAATAGTACGGCTTGCAACACACAAACTTTGCACATGAGAGAGAGAAAAAAAAAGAGAGATAGGTTAGTGGGAAAGAGAGAAAAGGGTACAGTGACTAATGCTGAAAACAGAAACTGGAGCTGAAAGCTCATAAAGCTCCTTCCTCTTTCTTTCTTGACACCCAATCAATCTGTCCTTGACATTCACTTCTCTCCACAGGTCCACCCATGAACACACACCTTCATGTGGAACTATTTTACTCTGCACAGGTTACATAGCAGTTTGTTAACCTGTCATTAGCTGAGAGGAAATTTACCTGTTAAAAGCATACCCATATACTGATTTTACTGTTATTATATTTCAGGGTAATGTTAAATTTCAAATCAAGTGGCTATCCTAAGTTATAATAACTCCATTGCCAAGTATTCCTTGAAAACAGGCGTTAAAAATCATTCACTTTTTCAGTGGCATTTATCCGTTTGTTTGCTTATTTGTCTGTCAGCAGTAAAAGAGCTGACTCAGTTGTGCAACTCACTTGGAGTTCCATAAAAAAATAATGATGGCGAGGGGAGCACAGGCAAAGAAAGAAGCCATTAAATTTTGGAGCAAATCCAGATAATTTCCTTTAAATCTGCAGGGTAGGTTATCGATCTCGGTGGTGAAGGATGTGCTCTCTGGACTGGAATGGCATTTGCAAATCTCTGCAAGGCCAGTGCCATTTCATTTTTTAAACCAAAATGCAAACAGTTCTGCTACTGCCTTTGCATAACCTCTTCTAGTGTCATTTCATTTGCTCTGGTAGTTTTGTGCAAACAGTGAGACAAACTGCACCCTGGGTTTTACCTTGAAAAGGAATAAAGTTTATGAAAAATGTATACGCTCTTTGAAAAGAAGACTGCAGTTGTATTCAAAGAAATACAAAATATAGTTTAAGTCTGGTTAAACCTGTGAAGTGTAAGCAATACAGTGTGCATAAATATGCAAACTGTCTGGGTATCCTGAGTTTAGACAGCATCAGACGTTTGTCATGGGATTCTTGGCAACTTCACCCTGTGCCAGTGTGTCTAGAAGCCAGCTTTTGTTGCCTGCATGTGTTTTTTGTCTCGGTGTCTGGCAGTGGCACCATTAAATGAGCTGGTGACTTATATCTCACGCCTCTTGCCAAGGCATGTTTTTCCTCTGGACTGTTTTGTTCGCCTCCTCTGATCCTTTTCTAAATCATTTCTTTTATTCATTCTGGCCATGTTTTCTTCTTTCATGTCTTTGTTTGTTTACATTCACACGGGATGGAAATCACAGATGCAGGAAGATGTAGCCAGGAACAAAGCTGTTCTCTCCTTTTCTTTGTCCTTCCTTCCCCTTTTTCCTCACTGAAATGCACGCGGTCTGCATGCTTGGGGTTTCCAAACTAGCGTCTGTGTTGGGGGTCCCTGGAGAGCAACTTCACCATAATAGCCGGGTGGAGTGGGCTGGCGAGTGTAGGGGAGGGAAAGCGAATAGCATGCTATGGGGTTTTCCAAATCCTAACTCCTTACAAGGTCTTTATAGACTACATTGTACTGAATTTTACCCGTATTTACCTCAGCTGACAAGCCATCCAGCATTTGATGAGAGACACAGAATGAAAAATGTTTTGTGGCCTGAGTGGTTTTCTCACACTCACAAGCATTGTGAAAAGCAGCAGTTTGGCTTGTAACACTGTATATTTATAGAGGACAAGTTTTCAAACTTGGTTGCATGTGCTATTGCTGCATTCTTGGTTCAGTCCTTCATGCAACTCTACCCTTCACAACTCATTTTCTCCTCATCATGTTCTTTTCTCAGAGAGAAAAGTGTGCACAGTGTGCACTTGAATTTAGGCTATATGCCTGTGGTATGCATGCATGTCAGCGCTTATGCATGGGTGTGCACATGTCTATGGCTGTGTGTGTGTGTGTGTGCGTCATTCTTTGTAGTAGTATGAGGATTCATGTGAAGGAGTACGCCATGCTACAACTGTAAATCTTGACAGGAAGCTTAAATTGGAGCATCAGTGACAGTTTAACGTCCTCCCTCAGAGTGGACTATGCTCCCTATCCTTGGGAAAGAGCTGCCACGTGCACCATAGAGGAGGGATCACACAGCTCCATGATGGAGTGCAGAGAATGAGAATAAAGAAGAAGAATGGTGAAAAAAGAATGGACCCCCACATCTTGACTCCCTCCGCCAACACTCCCTCCCATCCCTTCATCTTAATGATTATGAGTGTATACCTCAGGAAGGGAGTCAGTAAAAAGAGCCCAAATAAGAGGAAACATCCAAATCTCAGACAAACATGAAGGGCATCAACTGACTCACTCTGTACAATACACAAACAGTGACTGACTCCTACACAGGCAGCTGCATTCTTTAATCGCTGAAAGGCACACACACAGATTGTACACAAAAAATACAGAAGCAGGGTGCACACTTGGAAACCACTCACTGTGCAAACATGGGAAGAGACCTTTCTTTTTGTCACGGTCATGCAAACCTATAGGAAGGCAGAAAAAAAACAGACACCAGTCTTGGAGCACCATTGTCCTGTGTGTCTAAGTTGCTCATGTCTCTATCATGGAGCATTTTTCATTATAAAGACACCTACAGTTTGCTCTTATGCAAGAGCATTAGCTTTTATGGCCAGCTTGTTTGGTTTTCTTTGTGCAACACCGTGACCAAAGATGTAAAGGGAAGTGAAAACATGAGGAGACACAGTTGAGAATCAAGTATAAAGAAAGCCAAAGCTTTCCACAGAAGGCTGCAGACAGATCAGTGTAGACACACAGCAACCCTCCCTTTTGTCACTCCTTGTGTCGGTTACAGGTGTAACCTTTCCCTCTCTTCAAGGCAGAGAGTCAAAAGAGAGACTATATTCATTTTAACCTTGAAATCTTTGCTTCGATAAAATAAGATCTACAATCAGTGCAACACACGATGTACTACCTCTAAAGAGATATTGGCAAGCTGCCAATGCTTTACTAGGATTTTCTAAGCACGCTAATTTTCTCTCTTCCCACTGAGATCAAACAAAACTATCTGTATCTATCCTTGACAGAGACTCGCACCAAAGCAGCAACATTGGCTCGCACAGATTAGAAATCTGTCAGTACTTGGTGGGAACCTGAAAAGACTGAAACCAGCCACATCAAGAATATTGTCTCCCACACTCACAGAATCCTGTTTGTTCCTCCTCCCTTCAGATTTTGTTTGAAAAGAAATGAAAACATTTATCAAACTCAATTCATTCATCGTGTAGGCATAGCTCCTTAATGAGCACTTTGCAGAATAAAATATGGGAGTTATTATAATTGCCCTACAGGAAAAGCAAAGAGGTGATTTAAATAAAGAATAGTGCCATATTTCTTAACAAACCAGTTCTGCAAAATTACAATACAAAATGACAATACACTGTGTCCAATGTAATGCTGAACTTTTACATTATGTGTCTGGCAGTAACCTAAGTAGCTGTGACAATTGTGTAACCTTTGTTATCTTTAAGTCAAGCATGCAGTTGCAATGCACTGGAAAATACATTAAAAGTTTGTCCTAATAAGGCGCTAAGTATTTTCAGGGTAAGAAATGTTAACATTTACTTTTTAAGGGATGGATGGATCATTTGTGGACTTCCTGAAAAATAATCCTGAGCAGAATTCTTCAGTGAAAGAATTATTGTTGCTTTAAAGAAAGAAGTAATGGCTTTGAGTTCAGACAATTTTTTAAAAAAAAGTATAAATCCCCATGGTATTTTAGTAACATTTCAGCTCATGTGTTTTGCAGTGTTGGACTGCAAAAATCTTAAACTGTGTGTTTGATTTTTGAGACTTTGAAAGTGACGAATTTCAATCATATGTTGTTTCTACATTGGCATAATCTGCCCACGCAATCAAGTATCCTATAGGTGTGTGTGTTCATCAGGCAGAAACCCACAAATCAACTTATCCAGGGACTTCATTTGAACCTAATTAGCATTCTTATGTTCATTTGTTGTCTGCCCAGCAGCTAATGTCTCCTGTGATAACATCGGCAACTGCTGCCTACTCGTCTGCCCATGTTTATAGATCTAAGTCAATGGCAGGCGCCTTTCCTGGACACACCCACATAACCCGGTTGTAGGATGGTAGAGTGGATCTGATAGATATCAAACTTATTATTCTTATATCTACACAGCACACTTCTAACAACACAACTGATCTCAAGCCTGGTTTGAAGGTTTTTTTTATTAGTTATATTTTGGAAGGCATGTGTTTAATTTTTAATGAAGCTAATTTGTAAAGGCTTGATACTTAGTCTCATGTTTTCATCTTGGAGTTTTTCTTGTTTCTTGCATTGAACAAAGTGCTACATATTTCAGCATTTCTTCTTTTGCATGCCTGGCACCATCTGAGATCTACCATCTGTGAGCTTATAGTGATATTTTTCTCAGTTGCAACCACTGGCGCCGCTTTTATGTCATCAGATATATTCTAGATATTTGAGAAAGAAGAGTAACATCAGCTGGGACAAGGACTACATGCCTTATAAACCATTTGCCGGTGTCAGGATTACCATGCACATACAGTATGCCTCCTTAATGTTTTGGGTTTCTTTTGCTTATTTGCTTATTTGTCACACTTACAAATTTTAATATTAGACAAAGACAACCTGACTAAATACAAAATGCTGTTGATTTTATTAAGGGAAAAAAAAGATATCCAAACCTACCTGGCCCTATGTGAGAAATCTATTACAACCAATCCATTTCACTAGCCACACCGAGACCTGATCACTGCCTGTTGGATCAAGAAATCACTTAAAGAGAACCTGTCTGACAAAGTGAAGTAGGCTAAAAGATCTCAAAAAGCAACACATCATGCCGCAATCTAAAGAACGGGTGAGAAACAAAGTCACTGGCATCTAGGGTTACAAAGCCATTTCTAAGGCTTTGAGACTCCAGCAAACCACAGGGAGACCCCCTATTCACAAATGGAAAAAACTTGGAACAGGGGCAAACATTCCCAGGAGTGATGGGCCTATCAAAATTACTCCAAGAGTAATTCTGAAGAGAACCCAGAACAACATCCAAAGAACTGCAGGCCCCACTCACCTCAGTTAAGGTCAGTGTTCATGATTCAACAATGAGAAAGAGACTGGGCAAGAATCGCATCAGGGGAGAGTTCCAAGGCAAAAACCACAGCTGGCCAAAAATAGCACAAAGGCTCATCTCACATTTACCAAAATACATCTTGATGATCCCCAAGACTTTTATAAAAGAAAAAAATCTGTGGATTGACGAGACAAAAATTTTACTTTTTGGAAGGTTTGAGTGCCGTTACATCTGGCGTAAAAACTAACAGCATTTCATAAAAAAAGAACATCATACCAACAGTCAAACATGATGGTGGTAGTGTGATGGTCTGGGGCTGCTTTGCTGCTTCAGGACCTGGATTACTTGCAGTAATTGATGGAACAATGAATTCTCCTCTCTACCAGAAAATACTGAAGGAGAATATCCAGCCATCACTTTGTGCCCTGAAGCTCAAGCACACTTGGGTTGTGAAGCAGGACAATGATCTGAAGCACACCAGCAAGTCCACCTCTGAATGACTCAAAAAATTGAGATTTTGACCTAGTCAGCTTCTGGACTTAAATTCAAATGAGATGCTTTGGGATGACCTTAAACAGGCCACTCATGCTCAAAAACCCTCCAGTGTGACTAAATTAAAAAAAAAAATTCTGCAAAGAGGAGTGGGACAAAATTTATCACAAAGGCTTGATTGCAGCTTTTGCTGCTAAAGATGGCACAACCAGTTATTAGATTTAGTGGGGAAATACTTTTTCCACACAGGGCCAGGTAAGTTTGGATAACTTTTTCCCTTAACAAATGAAACCATCATTTAAAAACTTCATTTTGTAATTACATGGGATTGTTTGATGATCTGAAGATCTTTATAGATAAACTTTCTGGGGAAAACTTGGCCTTGTGGAGAGATAGCATCCATTCCACTTTGGATGGAGCAGCTCTCATTTCTAGATCTGGCCAAAATTGATTAAACCTACCAAAACATGACTATCCAGGGTTCTGAGCAGGAAATGAAGTCTCAGTCTCTGTAGCTTCTCTCCTCCTGTCATCCCCCTCAAAAAGTCTATCCCCATAGAGACTGTGTCTGCTCCCAGAACACCAAAAATCAGCAAAAAACAATTTAAGCATAAAAATTCACAAAGAAAGAACAATATAGAGTCTTCAGCTGCACTAAAGAATAAAACAGTCAAACGTTAGGTCTCTCTCTTCCAAGTCCCTGATAGTAAATGATTTAATAACTGATCAACATATTAATTTATTCAACCTCACAGAGACCTGGTTACAGCAGGACAAATATGTTAGTTTAACTGCCAGAATCCTCAAAGCAAAGGCCAAGGAGGAGGAGTAGCAGCAATCTTCCACTCCAACTTATTAATCAACAAAAGACCCAAACAGAGTTTTAATTCATTTGAAAGTCTGACTCTTAGCCTTGTACACCCAAATGGGAAAACTCAAAAACCAGTTTTAGTTGTTCTCTATCGTTCGCCTGGCCCTTATTCAGAGTTTCTATTTGATTTCTTAGGGGTGTTTTTTTTCTCAATCTAATTTAATGCTGGTATACAAAACGGTTTGGGAAATACTTGACAAATAAGAATTTGGTAGGTGGGAGTAAGAACTGTACATAGTCTTAGCTACATAGCAATAATAAAGAAAAATATCAGCAGAAAACTGGTGCAAGCATTGGAGACAACCATGTAGCTGTACTTATTGTTGTCCATATTTCTCTTAATTGTATCTCTTAAGTGGGCATATACTTAGTGGCCACTTTTGCCCTCAGAACTGCCTTTTTATCGCACAGATTCACCAAGGTGCTGGAAACATTCCTCAGACATTTTGAGACACCATCTCAGCAGCAGAACTTCAGACCCGATAATGTTTTTCCAATCTTCAATTAATTGTCCAATTTTGTTGAGCCTGTGCAAACTATGAGCTCAATTTCCTGTTCTAAGCTGACAGGTGTGGGACTCTGTGTGGTCTTCAAGGTTTGACATGTTGTGCATTCAGAGATGCTGACTGTAACTCACTACCCCTGCTAAAATAAAGTTATCTGTCATGAACACAATCACTGGTTACATAAATAAGGTAAAACAAATTTAGACATTCAAATTAGAAACATCTACTGTACATAAATTTGACCCATGCAAAGCCATGCAGCTGTTGTACTGCATAACATACAGTAGTTTATCCATTTCTTGTTCAGCATGCCAGCTTTCTGGCATAGTAGATGTGAGAGAGAATACAGGTTGATAAATACCTCATAATAGTTGTCTGGATAAATGTGTGGCAAACCAGGAATCAATAGTAATATGTTGTTATTATAAAAAGAATATTACACAAGCATATGCTGGGCCTAATTTAAATATTTGAGTTACTGTGTATTAATGTCCAGAAGTCTAGTTTTTAAAAAATTTCCCAATACACTCTCACCCTCTCTTTGTAAACACACACATAAACACAGTGTAATAAACTATAGCGTTTCCTTACAAATTTGTGTAAAATAATAAAATGTTTTCAAGCCCAAGGGGTCATTTCACATCCAATATCACAAAAGGAGCTGGGCACACTTATTCAGGCAGTATGAGCCATGACACTGCTGATATGATATACCGCTATCTTCATTTATGTTCAAGGTCAAAGGTGAACAGCCATGCAGCTGCTATGTTGACTGTCTTCTTGCTCCGGAAGTAGTTTTGTGCAGTAGCCCCTAAGTTATTGCTGATTTTAGTTTGATTGTAGTACAAGTGTCCTGAGTCAATCCTGTCTGCTCTGGTTTCTCATTTCACCAGCTGGAGCTGCAAAACAAACATCAGCGAGTCAAACTGACAGGGCAGTGGCCTCTGAGGACCTAAAGCCAGATTTTAAATCAAGATTTTCATAGAGGGCAATGACACAAATCTGTGTGCACTGCTTTCGCATGATCCAGGGATTTAGCTCACTGCACAGGGCATTACAATTTTATGGAAAAGCTTGTTGCCACATAGAAACTGAGCTGTTGTATAAGGTCAAGGAGGTATTTATTGTTTGCTGACAGACCAAAGCACATTTTCTCCAGATATTCACTGACTTAAATTTCCAGCACATGGCTGATATTCTGTCTTGATTTATGAGAGGCAGCCATTCTGGACATAAACCAGGGGAAATGGCAATCCAGGCAGCACTTGTTGACCCAGATATAACTGGTGTGATGGATGGAGGAGGACCAGCCACTGCAAAAACATGCCTATTTCAGTCTTCCATTGTTTGGTATTCAGTCATCATTGTGTCTATAGCAAGTCAACAGCCAGTCTCCTGTGTGTACTACCCATTTTCTCAACAAAAAAAAAGCATGTGTTTCCTCTCATTCAGCACATGTCTTTCCACTGAGTAAAATGCCCTTTTCCCACTTTAATCTCTCTCATATTCTCTAAAACACATGCTCGGTTGCATCACACGTAGAACTGGAAATGTTTGGGTGGCATGGCAACACATTTCCAAAATGGAATAAATGGTTGGCAGAGTCTGCTGTCAGTCTGCGGCCCTGTGGCATCTTTTTTTTTTTCTTGTAACAGGAGAGCTGGCAGCATCAATCATTTCCTTTGGAAAACACTTGATTTGAATGAGTTGCTGGGAATATCACAAAGGACATCAACAGCAAGCAACGTTCTGCTTTCCATAAAGTGAGCAGCAGTTATGAGCAGTGTTGCAAAATTAAGTCTGGATTGTTTTTTTTTTTGTTTTTTTTTTGTGGGGTCAGGTGCTGTGCAGGTTATGCTATTATTCAGTCATTCACTACCTTCCAGGTAACGACATAAGTTTTTCTTTTAATTAAAATAACTTTTGATACTGATTGAATGAATGTTACTCAAATGTGTTACCAAAGTGTTTATGGCTGCTTTTTATTGGTTTTTGTGTTACGAATATAAATGTCTTTTGATTAATTGAGCAATTTATTGACTGCTGGAGAAGACATCACGTTTAGCGTTCACTTTATTTTATAAGCATATTAACTTTAGTTATTATTTTTGTGGCCATGAAGCCAACTGAAAGTCTTCATGAAATTTCAGCTCATTATGGGATCCCTGAGATATCTGCAGCTTGTGCTCCAGGGATTTTCCGGTACTCTGGGGCCTGCTGTATAACAAAACCAGTCATTACAGGATAATATGACAATTTAATTCACACTGGGAGGGGGAGGGTTTGGTTCACGGGAACCATAGAGACAACGTGGTGGGCTGCACTTTATCACCTCTGTGAGAAATAGACAGTCTATGGCATGTGACACTCCCAGCCACCTGTCTAATAAGGTGTCTGCCAAAACATTTACTCACTTCCAAGCACACATGTAGATGCAGGTAAATGCAGGAAGATTCATTTGTCCAGCCTGAAGCACAAAACGTACCGTCACTAAACAGGAGGAGCAGCTGTCAGCATTTTTCTCTCATGGGCAGCAAGCAGGGAGTGCCTATTTGAGATCCACAATTACACAAAACATGACTTTGGTTTTAACTGAAGTTCTTTGTTTTATATCTTACTCATTAACAAAGTTTAATTAAATATGACATAATAAAAAGCAACATTAGTAATGTCAATCATCCATGCACCTAATCTATTATCACATAACAGATAATAATTACCCAATTTTTAATCATGAAGGTAACTTTGGTAAAAAGCCTACAGTGCATTTACCACCTGAATCTTAAACCACAAAAGTTTTAAAGGTACATAATAAACCAGAGCATATGTTAAAACAAGGACTCATGTACACTCACCAGCCACTTCATCAGGTACACCTGCTCAGCTGCTTGTTAATGCAAATATCTAATCAGCCAATCACACATTGACAGCTCAAGATGATCTGCTGAAGTTCATAATGAGCAACAGAATGGGGAAGAAAGGTGATTTAGGTGACTTTCATGGCATGGTTGTTGGTGCCAGATGGGCTGATCTAAGTATTTCAGAAAGTGCTTATTTATTTTCCTGCGCAACAATCTCTACGATTTACAGCCAATGGTCTGAAAATATCCAGTGAGCAGCAGCTCTGCGTGAAAATGTCACGTTGATGCCAGAGATCAGAGGTGAATGGCCAGAACGCTTTGACCTGACAGGAAAGCAACAGTAAGTCTAATAAACACTTGTCATAACCAAGGTATACAGAAGAGCATCTCTGAATGAGCAATGTACTGAACCTTGAAGCAGATGGGCTGCAGCAGCAGACCACCACAGGTGCCACTCCTGTCAGCTAAGAAGAGGCTACAGTTCACACAGGTTCACCATAATTGTCCAACAGAAGATTGGAAAAATGTTGCCTGGTCTGATGAATCTCGACTTCTGCTGCAACACTCGGTAATATGCTCAGAATTAGTTGTAAACGACATGAAATCATGGATCCATGCTGCCTTGTATCAATAGTTCGGGCTGCTGTTGGTGCAATAGATATTTTCCTAGCACACTTTGGATCCTTAGTACCAACTGTGCATTGGTTAAACACCGCAACCTACCTGAGTATTGTTGATGACCATGTCCATCCTTTTATGACCACAGTGTATCCATCTTCTGATGGCTGCTTCCAGCAGGATATGCACCATGTCACAAAACTGGTTTCTTAAACACGACAATGAATTCACTATACTCAAATGGCCTGCACAGTCACCAGCTCTCAATCCAATAGAGCACCTTTGGAATGTGGAGGAATGGGAGAGTCACATCATGGATGGACGAGAATCTCTGAGGAATGCTTCCAGCACCTTGTTGAATCTATGCCACAAAGAATTAAGGCCAATAGTTTTCTTGCATGCTTGTGTGTTTTGGGTTTTTACACATTAATGCTATTTTTTCCCTCTTGACACTTATTTGCTCCGTTTCCCTGTTGTTATTTTTGACAAGCAATTTTTAACAAAAGGAGCAGCCTTTGCTTCAAATATATAAACACAGACAAGTACAACCAAAGGAGACTTATAAGCATCAAACACATCAGTATCTCATGAAAACAAAGCAGTATTCCTTTAAACCTGAAATGCAAGTATGACTCCCACTCATCTGGACACAAACACTAGATTATGCTTGAGAAGGCTGGTGAAAATCTGATGTCATTATTCTCCCCTCCTCTCAAGTTTTCAAAGGACAGTTCAAGTAATTTTGCTGACAGTTTTAGCAAAGCCTTTTTCTGAAATGCAGCCAATGTTTTCTCACATGTAAAGTAGGCCGAGCAGTCCAGGGTGCTATAAATTTGTCTAATGTGGCCTTTCCTGTCTCCCTCTCTCCAAAGTCTACATTTGGCAACCACAACTACAATGCTCCCTATTTATAGTGCTTTTACCTCAGATATTAACTCTCTCCCCCGCTTAGCCTGCCACTTCCTACCAGAGAGGAAATATGTGTGTTTCTGTGTACGTGTGTGGATTACTGACCTCTGGGAGCAACAAGTAACCAGACTACTGTTGATAGCAACATGATTTTATGATTCCAGCCTTTATAGTCCTGTTCACCATTGAAGTGTGAACCTTCACACATCATGTACCCATTTTCATTTGTCATGTTCAAAATCTAAGCCTTGTGGCCTTCTTCTCATAAGCTTATATCTAGACACAGACAGATCCACTGGGAATAAAAGAGAAGGGAAAGCAGCAGCTAATTCCATTTTACAAGCCAGGTGACTGATTTCCTGCATGTACAACATGGCACACTCAGTATCTATTTCAGGGGCTTTGAATAAGTGTATATGTTTGGGTGCATATTTATGTAAGCCAACACCTAAGCGTTGAGATGTCGGAGTCCAACTTTCATCAAGGCCATCGTCGAAGGAAAGGCTGCAAGCAACTCCAACATCCTGTTTTGAGCATAAACACAGTTTTACAGCGAGTGCCTTCCTCCCCATGCTGGAAAAACAATCTGTCCTATCACTTGATTTCAGCAATCAGCCTCCCTGGTGGCCAATAACAATGATGATGATGATGAGACAAGCCTCTAAATTTAATCTAAGTAGATTAAATGGAGGTAAGTCTTATAAAGGTGACAGTGCTTTGGCTTATTTCAGTAGCTTGGACAGACATAAGAGAAATCATAGGAAATCCCACAGTGGAAGAACCCTGACCGGTTGACGTGTCTGTTTCATAGGCCCCCCCAGACTTTTTCTCCTGACATCACCTCCCCTGGTCACTGCAGGGTTACTGGACAGGAATATTCCATTGCTAGACATCCTGCCATTTTGTCTGGGACCTGTGCACGACTAACATTGTTGTTTTTATTAACCTGACTCGCTGTATTCTTCAAGAGCCGTAAAGAGCTTAGAATAATCTTAATCAAGTTCTGTATCTGTGGGTATTCGAAACATTAAATGTTGAGTGAGCTTCAGTGAAATGACTCTGAAGTGTTATGCAGGAAGCGACTGTGTGTGGGTACGGCTTCTAAAGAGTATCTGGAAACTTTGCAGCGTATTCAGACTTTTGATCTGAGTGAAAGCTATCTTTTACAGAAATCTTGATCAACCACTGTGCCATCATTAAAAGCTGAAATTAAACCAGACAAACGAGTGCAGGATGTAAATTTATTTCATATTCATTCTCATAGAACAAAGACCTTGTGTTCTTGCTCCTGCACAAACAGCTCATAAAAAAACAAAACAGTTACTTAGAAAAATATATACTGATGTTAGAACTGAAAATTTGAGATTCAGTGTTTAATTCAAATATACATTTTGTCTATTTGGGTCAGAAAAGGTGGCTTCAATTGAGGCACGTTTCTTAAAGAGAACTGAGACAACAAGCATCCAGAAGAAGGCACTTTACATTTTCTGAACTCCACATAAAGCTTATTGAGCCTACATTCAGCAAAAAAACAAAAACAAATCAGATTTTCATGTGTGCACAAAAAATGAAGAGGAAGGTCAAGGGTAAGTCTGTCTTTGCCCCTTTCTGTTTCACCCCATTCGTGATGCCCTCCACTTTCTCTGAAAAACAAACTTGAGCTAAATACAAGAGAGCTCAGCTACTGCTACAGTACTACAAACTTAAGGTTAGCTGAATTTGAAAGGCCATCAGGTTAAAAGACAGCAGGGGCTGAGACACTTATTTAAGACAAACCCTCAATTTCCCACTCCTGAGTTAAGCTGAATATCTGATCAAAAAACAAACTAAGATTACTGCTTTTTAAACAAACAGTAAGAATGTTCAAGGCAAAGGTGTCATTAGGAAGCCAGCCATTAGCAACATATGCAATGCTTCATCATCTATATCACTGTCCTCATCTTTCCAACATCTTTCCCTTTTAAAATTTGCTATTATTTTTTTCTCTGATTCATCTTAATAGTCATTTCTTGGTACATCAACCATAACAGACCGTCATTTAAAATCGTCAATATGATGTTCAGTTTCTTTCAATCTGTTCAAGATCCAGCTCGCCCCCCAGCTGGAAAATGTCCCTCTGTGTCCCACAGCCACCCTTCCAGAGGGCGCGTTTACCATCTCCAATGTCTACAGGAGACCTAGGCCGGGAGTCCACGCTACAAGTAGAGTCGCTACCTTCATAAGATGAATCTTCTTCCTCGTCATCTATAACTTCCTGCCGTGACTCTAGACCCAGCTCAGACACATCTGTGAAGTCTGAATCTGGTTGGCTGACAAACTCAAAGTTGGGCGGGGACACGATTGACTGGCAGTTGTCGGTAGCTGTGAATCCAGGGCAGCTCAAGCTCTGAAAGGTCTGAAGTTTCTAAAAAACAAAACAAAAAAGACCAAGAAAGAGAACATGTTAGTTCGGAGATCTTAGCACATGTTCACATCTTGGCGTCCATCTGATGAAGAGCTACAGAAGTCAAAGACTATGTCAGGAGGAATTTGAGCTCAGGGTTTCCCAGAATGTCAGTGTGAGATTGGGTTTCAGTTTGGCCAGCTCAAAAAGCTGGCTTTCCCTTTCACTGACAGCATGTGAACACATACACATGCAAGAGCACCAGTATACACATGAGACATTGAAGAGCATACACAGAACACTAACCCTCTGGGTTGTTTGAGCAAAACACTGAAATGAGCAGTAAACCACAAAATGAATCTCATGTCAAACTGTGCTCTAGGCTTATTTATCACTGGAAACCACTTTGAAACACATACCTAACCCAGCCCTGTATGGTAAAAGACGTTTCTTATTTAAGCCATTGTTGTTCACAGTTGTTATGATGTTTTGTAGCTCACACTAGGGAGTGTCAGGGAGAATCTGGATGTGAACAATTGCCTGCGTTTTTGCTCTCAAAACTTGACCTTAAAAGAGATTCGATTCACAAAGAAGTTGGCTCCCGGTTTGCTTTCATGCTCTCTTTCCACCCTGAATTCCTCTTTGCAACAAAGGCAGCCGTGCAGTGCAGTGAAGGGGTTAATGATCTCTGGAGTGCCCTCAGCAGCAGATGTTGGAGGCATGGAGGTGAATAGAGATGAGGTTCTCTCTATAAAGCCTAGGCTTTCATGACAGACACCTCTAATGTTCCCTAGCATGTGTTGAGACATTGCTTTTCCTTTTACAATGAGCTGGGAGACCCTTTCTTAGATCTCATTTTAGGCTCACTGTTTTCCTGTCCAAGAGAAAACTACAACTTAGGATTTTGACTGTCTGAGTTTAAGGTTTGCTCACTTTTGCAGGATTAACTTTACATGTAAGCAGCTCAAAACGCACCATACTTCATCTGAAAACACTTGAGGTGATCATGTGAGGAGTGGGAGGCTTTTGCTGTAGTTACCCCAGTGGAGTGGAAAAGGGGATTTCAGAGCTCTTGCTCTCTGTTCAACCCCTGGCATTACCCCACTACTAATTATCACAGCAGAGGAGGAGACGAAAGCTAGAAAGAAAGGAGGTGGAGAGGCTGCCTCCATACAATATGCTTTCTATAAAATCTACTGAGCCTGACTGGGATTTGGGTGGGTGTGGTGGTAGGCTGGGGGAGTAGGGTTAGATTTCTGCTCTGTACCCAGCTTTGCCAGATGAAAAACACCCATGCGCACATGCAAAAAACACTATAAGCACACACATGGGCTCTCTACCCTAAAGCTGTCATGTCTCATATTACCCACTGCCATTACTAGGAATCTAACCATATACAGACAAACACTTCAAAGCGATTATCCTCAAAGGCACCATTTAGAAACACACATCGATTAAGTTTGGAGAACCACAATAAACATTTTAAAAAGAATTCAACAGCAACAGAGCAGGAGATTTATTCAGGAGTTTTAATTTCTACCTGATTTGGCAAGTGAATTTAAATAAGCTAAAGGACCGACGAAAGCACAAGCATGACCGGGAGTATCCTACATTTTCAGCTTCCAGCCAAAACAAGTGCAGTACTGTGCAGAAGTCTTGAGCCACTCACTATTTCTTTATATATTGCTTCCAAGACTTTCTTGTAATTTTTAAAGTGGTCTTCAGAGTTTCTCTTTACACTGACCTATGGATAATTCAAGCATAACTTAACACAAGGGATGAATCCATGTGCCTTCACATAACAGGTTAATTAGCAAAGAACCAATTTTTAGCAGGCTAAAAATTAGTTATTAATTTTTAGTAGAAATTAAGTAAAAATTAGTAACCAACAATGCCAAAGATAATACAGTTTGACAGGTATAAAATAGTATTTTTGTACCAACGATGTGATTCTCTAAGAGCTATTACATGAAAACTTGGCATATACCAGCATGGTGTGCAGTGCATCTAATAATTTGAGGAAACTGGACAAGTGATGGACAAAAGAAGAAGTTGCAGGCCTAAAAACAAAAAAAACAAACAAAACAAAACAAAAAAACACTCTACAGCAGATGAAGTGTATCTGAAAGTCAAGTCTTTAAGAAACAGGAAAACAATTCAGCAAAATGAGGTCAGGCGAAGCCCCGCAACAGCTTAGGCCTGCAGCGTAACTAAGCCCTAACTATTAATTTGATCAAAAAGGAAAGTTTTACATTTAATCTTAAAAATATAGAGGCTGTCTGTCTCCCAAATCCAAACTGGGAGCTAGTTCCACATAAGAGGGGCCTGAAAGCTGAAGGTTCTGCCTCACATTCTACATTTAAATACCCCAGGAACCACAAGTAAGTGTGCAGTCTGAAAAGGAAGTGCTCTATTGAGGTGAAATGGTACTACGAAGAAGTCATTAAGATAAGACAGGGCCTGATTATTTAAGACCTTTTATGTAAGGAGAAGGATTTTAACAGGGAAGACAAGCAATATGGGAGAAATATGCTCTCTTTCTAGTCCCTGTCAGTACTCTCACTGCAGTATTCTGAATCAGCTGAATATACTTGAATTTTGAAAAGAAAAAGTGATCTCTGCTAGTAACATCGAAAGGAGAAGCAAAGACAATGCTGACCATGAATAGTATAAAAATCCATTCTGTGATGATGACCTATAGATTATATCTTCATTTGATTCAAGAGAGTCATTGAATTCCTCAGTATCAGCTCACACAGCTTCTTTTTATGTATATGTATATATATATGTGTGTATATATATATATATATATATATATATATATATATACTACTATATATATATATATATATATATATATATATATATATACATATATACATATATACATATACACACACACACACACACACACATACACACACAAACAACTTGCACTGTAAAGACATTATCGACAACACGGGGTCAAAAAGTTACGGCTGTCAAAGTACATGTCAGGAGGTTAGTCAAATATCCTCTTGATGATTTAAGTAAACAAACAAACAAAAAAACACCCTTCTAAATGCTCCGTTAAGTCCCTACTGTGAGCCTGACATCAACCACAAACAATCATACATACAGTGGTGTGAAAAAGTGTTTGCCCCCTTCCTCATTTCCTGTTTTTTTTTGCATGTTTGTCACACTTAAGTGTTTCGGAACATCAAACCAATTTAAACAATAGTCAAGGACAACACAAGTAAACACAAAATGCAATTTGTAAATGAAGGTGTTTATTATTAAAGGTGAAAAAAAATCAAAACCATCATGGCCCTGTGTGAAAAAGTGATTGCCCCCTAAACCTAATAACTGGTTCGGCCACCCTTAGCAGCAACAACTGCAACCAAGCGTTTGCGATAACTTGCAATGAGGCTTTTACAGCGTTCTGGAGGAATTTTGGCCCACTCATCTTTGCAGAATTGTCCTAATTCAGTTACATTAGAGGGTTTTCGAGCATGAACGGCCTTTTTAAGGTCATACCACAACATCTCAATAGGATTCAGGTCAGGACTTTGGCTAGGCCACTCCAAAGTCTTCATTTTGTTTTTCTTCAGCCATTCAGTGGTGGACTTGCTGGTGTGTTTAGGATCATTGTCCTGCTGCAGAACCCAAGTTCGTTTCAGCTCGAGTACACGAACAGATGGTCGGACATTCTGCTTCAGGATCTCTTGGTAGACAGCAGAATTCATAGTTCCATTTATCACAGCAAGTCTTCCAGGTCCTGACGCAGCAAAACAGCCCCAGACCATCACACTACCACCACCATATTTTACTGTTGGTATAATGTTCTTTTTCTGAAATGCAGTGTTCCTTTTACGCCAGATGTAATGGGACACACACCTTCCAAAGAGTTCCACTTTTGTCTCATCGGTCCACAGAATGTTTTCCCAAAAGTCTTGGGGATCATCAAGATGTGTTTTGGAAAAATTGAGACGAGCTTTAATGTTCTTTTTGCTCAGCAGTGGTTTTCTCCTTGGAACTCTGCCATGCAGGCCATTTTTGCCCAGTCTTTTTCTGATGGTGGAGGCATGAACGCTGACCTTAACTGAGGCAAGTGAGGCCTGCAGTTCTTTGGACGTTGTTGTGGGGTCTTTTGTGACCTCTTGGATGAGTCGTCGCTGCACTCTTGGGGTAATTTTGGGCGGCCGGCCACTCCTGGGAAGGTTCACCACTGTTTCATGTCTTCGCCATTTGTGGATAATGGCTCTCACTGTGGTTCGCTGGATTCCCAAAGCTTTAGAAATGGCTTTATAACCCTTTCCAGACTGATATATCTCAATTACTTTCTTTCTCAATTGTTCCTGAATTTCTTTGGATCTCGGCATGATGTGTAGCTTTTAAGGATCTTCTGGTGGACCTTACTGTGTCAGGCAGCTCCTATTTAAGTGATGTCTTGATTGAGAACAGGTGTGGCAATAATCAGGCCTGGGTGTGGCTAGAGAAATTGAACTCAGGTGTGAAAAACCACAGTTATAGTATGTTTTAACAAGGGGGGCAATCACTTTTTCACACAGGGCCATGATGGTTTGGATTTTTTTTCACCTTTAATAATAAACACCTTCATTTAAAAATTGCATTTTGTGTTTACTTGTGTTGTCCTTGACTATTGTTTAAATTGGTTTGATGTTCCGAAACACTTAAGTGTGACAAACATGCAAAAAAACAGGAAATGAGGAAGGGGGCAAGCACTTTTTCACACCACTGTATAGTATATTACTGAGAGATGTAGGTACTTTACACTGCAGTCGACCAGATTATTAGGATTTGAGGCTGATCTTTCTTTGGTTTAGTTCTGTACTGAAATGAGGTCACATAAACATTCAGTGAAGATATTGGTCTGAGGATGACATGCAAACAAACCTTCAACAGCAAACAACCATAGGACAAAGAGGTGCAAGCAAAGACAAGAGACTGTGACAGACATTCACACTCACATGGTGTGTGTGTGTGTGTTTGTCTGTCTGGAATTTACTTCTCCGCAGACAGAATGCACAGCTTATTTGCGCAAATGCCCACAGGTAAAATGATAAAAGACAAAAGTGTTAAGCTGGCAGATGTTGAAAAGGTATAGATGATAATATATAATTGCACACTAGGGTTTGGTGATGCTTTACAACACACATTCATGACAAGTCACAACATGTCATTATACACAGTGAGAGCTGCATCTCAAGATGCCCACCTAGGTGTTCCCACAAGCACACTGGACTTGACAGCTATGATCACCATGACTGCCATCCCAGGAATGAAGTGTGATGGAGAGAGGAGGGGAAGAGTGGAGCAACTCAAACTTGGGCCAGCAGGATGATATTAATAGAGAGGGGTAAAAGCTGGTCTGCCTGATTCCCTGCAAAAAAACACAAGACTGTCCTTCGTCACCCTGCCTTTTGTCTCCTGAATGCAAAGGCGTCTGTGCATACACATTCAAGCACTTGCTCTGCGTGCCCCTCTCTACAACCTTACTTTTAAAGGTTTAAAAAAAAAAAAAAGGACAAACCAAACTGAAGTTCATAACTACCCAAGCCGGCCTTGTGCAGGCGGCTTCCTCAAAAGCAAAGTGCGAGTAATGTTGACAATTATTCAGCAAGGGACACAGAGTTTGCTATGCCCGATAGCCCATCAAAAAAACCAAAACAAAAACAAAACAATGACAGGCCAAGGTGGAAGGGCAGGCAGAGATTAAAAAACAAACAAACAAAAAATAAATAAATAAATAAAAAACAAGGCAGTGGACACAACCGCAAACTCATCTACATGGCTGACTGGGAGGGCATTCAAGGAATTCTGGGATGGCTGCATGTAAATCCCCACGGTAGTCAAGTTATAGCTGATTAGTATGACATGCATCCCCAGAATTCACACCCGCCTTCACTGACGTGGTAAAAGAATGTAGAGGCCAAATTACACCATGTTCCACTAACACCATACCATGAGGGCTTGTTGACCACCATGATCCTTTCCCCCCAAAAGCCTCCGGCACACGTTCTGTAGAAAACTAATCAAATACCTGTCTGTATCCGATCAGTGCAGATAAATGGCACCATTTCCTGTGTCATCTATAACACTTTTGTTATTCTATTCATCAGCGTTAGACGGCATTACTTAACGCATGCCTACAGTATTAAACTGTGTGTTTATGTAGGTATGAGAAGTAATAACTCTTAACTGACACCCTAAGGCAAGGCCCAGAAGGACGGTTTTTCAGCCTGAGAGTGTTGTAATTAGACTCACCCATTTCTTGAGAAAGAGTGGAAAGAACTGTGTGTGTGTGTGTGTGTGTGTGTGTAGCCAGGGAAAAAGTCCAATGATGTCACTTCAGTAACACAGTGGCCAGCTAACAAATCGAGTCTTCTGATGCTTAAATTTATAACTGCAAATAAAAATCCTTCAAAAAAAGATAACACTAAGAAAGAGATTTCCCATCAGAGTTGATAAAAATCTCCTCTGTTCCCAACCCTGGTAGTAATTTGTATGTTCTGTCTTCAGTAGATCAGACACAGGTTGTAACCAGCCCTGGATTTCCACATTAACACTTCCTTTTCCAGACAGTCTGCCAGCTAGGATCTTTTTCTTTCCCAGTCTCAGAGGCAAACCACTTTGGTAACAACTATGTGAATCTTCAGTGGTAACTCTGAGGGCTTTTGGGTTATTGAATTAAGAGTCTCATATTTCAGCCCTGCTTGTTTAACTTCCTGGCCAGACTTGACCTGGCTTGGTTATTGACAAAAAAACATCAAGTCACAGGAAAAGAAAATGAAGCAAGAGAGCAAAATTTATATCTGTCGGTGCTGTATGAGTTACTGGGAACTTTCCCCAGGTGTACATGAGGGTGCAAATGTAAAAATGGTTACAGTAGATCTGAAATGAACCATCTAACTTGCATGACCAGCCTCCTTTCAACATGCACTCATGCAAGTCAACTAAAAGAAAAAGAAAAACTTTTAATATAGATAATTTCCTGACAATATTCAGCAATTAACAGAGGTAATGGCAGCAAAAGGTAATAGCAAGTGGAGCTAATCTAAAACTGGCTCCATGTGTGTGTTTGCGGATTCGTTCTTTATATGTTACATGCTTGATTTTCCCCCTTAGTACCTGGCAGTACTAGAGGAAACATGCTTGCTAGGCTCCATTACCCATGCCTTGTTAATCCAACCCTGGCTAGGACCTAAGTGTGACTGGCTGGGAACGTTTTTTTTTTTTTTTCCAGAGAGGAGGAAGGAGAGTATATGGACTAACTGATGACACTCTGTAGTCAGAGACAGGAAAATTACAATATTCCCATGACAGAAGGTACTATGAAGGAAGATTTTTGAATAGCAAATAACCAAAGTGATCACGAAAGCATGGGTAAACGGGACATGATGCACAATTTCATGAGCATTCACATAAATAATAAGCTGAATGTGATCCAAGAATTGATTCAAGATCTTTCAGGGCTCCAGAAAAAAACAAAAACAAAAACAAAAAACAAAAAACATAGCACTCCCAAGCATCGAAAGAGTACATGTCATTAAAATACTTCTGAGTCTATTTTGGGTTTAGGTTTATACTCTCTGGCTGTTGCACTGTTTCTCTGACCTTACAAAAGAACAAACAAACTCTTGACATGGGGAAATCCATCTAGAGCTCTGTGCATCCAAATATCTCCGTAATTCATTTTCTGACAGGTAGAAATATTGGCTAAGAGTTGCAGAATGGGAGCAAATAAATTGTGAGAAGTCCAACCTTTGGATGGGCTTGTTTACCCAACAGAGTTAATGAAATGATAAACCCAAGGGGGGGCTTGCTAGAGCGTGGTGCAAGGCAGCGTGACCGAACATGAGGAATGCTTTCTTAGTAAGCACCGCTCCCTAAGCTAGAGGGAGGAAAGCCTGAGATCACTTAGCCTCGAAGCTTCGGACTGACGACGCTGAAAACTTATTACAGTTTGATTTAATCCACTCCCTGATCAGACTCTAAGAGAAAGAGACAGACTTAGTTTTGTTTGAGGAGGTCTTGAACTTCCCTTTGGTGTAAGAACAAAAAGGCATTTGTCTGTGTTGTAAATGCATCTGGTTCAGGATTAAAGTAAATGCAACAGAGCGCATTTTGCATCATTAAAGCAAGATTAGAAATAAGCTGATACTTATGTTTAATCAGCAAACACATATAATACTAAACTCTGAAATTAGTCAAATTCCAATTGCATGCATTCAAATCAATGAGTATGTAAGTGCTTGTCTGTGCAGGTCAACCTATGTTCAACATTTCCAGCTAACCTGAGTCATCTTTGCCAGGTCCAGGGAGGGCCGCTGCTCCTGGGCATCTTCTGGTCTCCTGCGTTTCATGCCAATCTTTTTGTCATTTAACACACAGGGCTGGGACTTGCTCCGAGACAAACACCCCTTTCCCCTGCTCTCTGACCAGCTCGTCTCCCCAGCTCTGGGGTGGAGTCTGTGGAGCTGGTCTCTGATGCCTCTTCCCTGTGGTGCTCTGGCAGGCTAATCTGTTCATGGGAAAGTGAGAGAGGCCTGAGGAAGATCTGATTTTGGGAGTGCTGATGATGTATGGCAAGAGAGGTAGGGGAAAGCGGTGAGGCAGTGAACTGAGGGTGGAGAGGCAGTGGCTGGTTGAAGAATGGCAAGTCCTGGATTCCATCAAAAGGGATGCTGCAGTGTGAGGGCAAACTGAAGCTGGAGCTACGCTGCATGATGGGAAAATGACTTCCCCCTCCTCTGACACTTCCTCCACTGTGGCACCTTCGTTTCTCAACTGTTGTCCAGACTCTGGAGCCTTGGGGCCTCCAAGGTGAGCGGAAACCACTGAATTCATCAGAGAGCGACAGAGAGCGACACTGACGTTTGCTTGGGGGTGCCGTAGGAGTTTGGCTGGTGGCTGTAGTGGTGTAGTGTGCAGTGGTGGATGTGGCGTGAGTGCTGTTGCAGAGATTGAGATCTCTTATCAGGCTGGTGATTGCTGTGGTGCTGCCTGGTTCCTGGGCACAGTGGCTCTTATTCTCAGGAGTCACATCCCAGAGAGCAGTACCAGACTGGCATGGAACTCTCTGCTGGGCAGCGCAGCTTCGCCCCACATCCAGCCATCTATCTGCCTCTGCAATGGTGAGAACATAAAAACTCACACTTTGACCTCAATAGCAGCCCTTCTGACATGCAACTATGTAAGAAGCAATAATAAGCAAAAAGCATTTGTTAACTAGAGCATGATGAATTCTAGCAACAATATCTGTTTAGTACTTTACACAGACAAAGAAACACACAAGCAGAAATAAGCTTAAGGCAAAGAGGATTGATTGGTGTAAGAACAAACTGGAAGAATAAAGGGAGATTATTGTCTGCTAAATGCAATGGCAAGCTATTTAACCAAGAAGAAAGAAGCAGCTAAGTACAAACACCAACAAAAAAACAAAAACAACAAAAAAAAGAGCTTTGGTGAATTACAAAAAAGGTTTTAAGTTATTTGTCTTAACGTGATTGACAGGATTATGCCTAGAGGAAATTATGTTACCAGCTGAACAGTTCAAACCAGTGCTACTCTTCAGTAACTATACTGAAAGATGGCATGCAAAATGCTGAAAGAAAAGGGGGGGAAAGTCCACTTCACAAAAAACATCCAATTCTCAGTGCATTTAAAGATGGAAATGTTTTAAAAGCCTGAAAAAGTTGGCTGTTTTCATTAAAAAAAATAAATAAAAAATTCACAGTGCTCATTATAACACAGTACATACTCATTAGGACTCCAGATCACTGTGCATCTGGTTGTTTTTCACATAAACAGCTGCAGGACATGCAGTGAAACCTCAGCTGTGACTTGTTACTGGCACATTAAAAGCATGGTCCATTACTTTTAACGTTAAATACAAAAAATAAATAAATGAATAAATTAAAAGTGCTGTGAAAATCCCAGATTACAATAAATTCTGACTGTTCCTCAGCACACAAACCAGGTCACTAGACTGAATGCTATGTTGGCCGATTTTTTAGGTTTCCAGCAGCAACATTCCTTACTATTTAAAGCTTTGACATGCAAGAATGCTGATTCCAAAAACATGAACTACACATTATGATAAGAATCACCCAATGAAACAGTTGGGCAGTCACTCCCATTAGTTAAATGGTTAGTAGGGCATGCATCAAAGTAGTATGAATTTCCAGCTGTCTCACCATCAGGACAAAAGAGTCTTGTGGAGGATAATACACCTACAGTAAAGTGTGGCTAAGTTTGAATCTATTGAAGCTTTTGTCAAAAAGGGCCCCTTGTTGATTCAAAAACCATCCTTTTGGACGCTTGCCTCTAATTTTGGCACGCTCTCTCCTAGACTACTGGACGGAAATCATTGTTTTGGCTGGACAAACAATGTACGGGGGCTACAGTGACGACCTGTCAGGAATGTTAGGAAAACAACTTGACAAAAGGAGAAAGGGATGAACTTCAAAAGGCCACCATTTGAAAGCAAAAGACAAAGTGCTGGTTGAACTAACAAAACACGCCAGCCAATTTTAATGTCAGGAGTAACAGTGGAAAAATCTTTACCCAAAAGAAAGAGGACAGTGAGAGATAGCTGGCTTGTATTTACAGTAGCATTTCTTTTAACACAGAGGGTAATTACACTAACACAGCCAAAGGGAAATTGTTGACATAGGCAGCAGAATATTCAATTACAGTTCACTCCCATGAGAGTGCTGTGCAACGTTGTGTGGAGGCAGGTGCACCCTGATCATGAGTGGGGGATGACTGACAAGACGGAAAAAGGGAGAAGTGAGTGATCGAGTGTGACAGAGGGGATAAACAACGAGACAGTTGCAGTTGCTGATTTTAGTGGTTCAACTTATTAGGGAATTAATGGGGACAATTAATTGTGTCATTTCAGTTGCTAAATGATTCTTAAAAAATAAATCAGCCACTGTTACTTTCCAGATCTTAAATGCAGGGAACAAAGGGATACTGTTTAATAAATGGAAGCAGGAGCAAAGGTGGAAAGTCAAACAGAAAGACATAAAGGGAGATAATGAAGATAACTCACCCAGGGTTCCACAGGAGAGGAGGGTGGTCCCTCTGCTCATGGTGTGGAGTTCACGCTGTGGAGGGCATAGGCAAACATAAAGCAAAAGTCCAAAACAAAAGGCAGGCAACAAAAGTCCAGCCCTCAAATTAAGTAAGAAGACTGATCTGTCTTCATTTCAGGGTCAGGATTATTTACCCGCTGCTGCAAATTAGGCAAACAAACAGTGTAAAATGGTTAAAAGGTCTACTTTAACCAAAGCCAGTCCAAATGCATACTTACTTTAAGCTCACCGTTTTAGTTTTATGGCCTGTAAGTTTACTGTTCACAGCAACAAACAGCTCATATTCAGCTACTAGCTTGTGACTAAAGAGTTAGATATGTCTCTAAAGAGTAGGCAGAGAGAAAACAGCACAGAGTGAAGATTAGACTAGAATAAAGACACCAAATGAACGCTAATTTACTCCATTTTCGCTGGGTATGCAGGATGTTTGCTAACAAGCTCTTACTAAATTAATTTAATTTAAATTCAATTAAAAATGTTTTTAATTTTACTTAAAATTAAACAACTTTTTGATTTGGTTTTACTATTTTTATTGCACTTAGCCTAACAAAGCAACAACCACACAGGCTGCATTTGCCCCACAGGCCTCCATGTTAAAATGAATGACTTTACAGCAGAAATAAACAGGTTTATAGCCCTAAACACAAAACAAAAAACAAACAAAAAACTTTGGACTCTACACATAGTTTCCACCTTTATCTGAACTTTCATTTTTATACGGCTAACCCATTTAAATTGTACTTAAGCTTAAAGTTATGATTAACTCTCAAGTCTCAAGTTTTTTGTCGTGTAATAACAGTAATATTAGCTATTCACTCAACAAAATTAAGATGCCACATACCACAGTGAATTACAACTACAACTACCCTAACTAGCTAATCAGCTCAAGCATTAGCTTATAACACATCCCTACCATTGCTGCAACTTAAAACTCAAGGATTCACGAGTTTCGTCCGCCAACCTGTGAGTTGACTACAGTCTTTTGGACTGGTTTTATGCGCCTACATCCATATTTTATATACAGTCTCTAAACTGCTACCTGTTGCTAGCTCTGACAAAAGTGAAAGTGTAAACTACTCACTAAAGATTATCCTTTAACCTGCTACAGGGTGCATGAAATACCTTCAAGGACAGCTGGACAATTATTTTACAATACAAAAGGACCTTTAAATTTTTAAACAGGCCTGTTCCATTTCTCGAGTTTAAGGTACAAAGGCTGTTAGGGGAATATAAAACAGTTTTGTCTACACCCACTAATCTTCTAATCAGATACCCATTCTCCCTCAAAGCTCATTTCTTACAACAGGGTGGTGGCTGTCTATACACAAGACAAAAAAAAAAAATTCACAATTCGCCCCACTGACTCACCTCGAGGTTATTATCACGACAAAAAAAATTGTTTTCTAAGATACCAGACCTAGAACTCAAAGTAAAAGATATTGTACTGTAGAAGACGATCAAATGACAGAATTGGTACACCGAATCCCACAGGCCTTTAACATGAGCAACTGATAAGGGCAAAGGTAGCAGTGAAAAACCTCAGTCCACAAGCCTTTTTGAATTGATTTAAAATATGTAAGCGATAGTATATTAGCATAAAGAAGACATAAAGGCTTACATTGGTTTCTGATGTTTAACAAAAAGAGAAATTTATAGGTCTTGTTTGTGTAGAGGCAAGAAAATCCTTCCTGGACTTTTCACAAAGACATTGATGTTCAGTGTTAAGAAATGTTCATGATGCTTCACCATTCGAGCGCTTGAAGGAGTGTTTAGATTTTGTAGATTAAAAATTGCATATAGGCAGCAAGATAAAAGCGGGAAAGTGAAAACTACTCTTCTGTGCTATCTGAATGGAGTAGTGAGATAAAAATAAAATGTAAATAACCCTTATTTTACTTTGAGAACTGAAACCAAAGTGTTGGTTAAAAAAAAAAAAAAAAAAAAAAGTTAAATATTTCTCAGGAGTGGGATGCCAAAAATGCCATGTTGGTTTGAGTCATATAAAGCAGCTTGTTGCATGTTTTTTTTATTAAATTTTTTTTTTAAAGCTTTAGTCACACATGCCAGTTGCAAGGGAAAATATGCATTTCCCCGACTGGAGGCTGTTGGCTTTTGTTGGGTGCAATTAGTAGCAAAACAGGGTGCTGCACCAAAACCTCCTTGTGATTTCTTTGGTTGCTAGCAGATTGCCAGAGTCACCTGTAGTTTGCAGAGAAGATGAAAACACTTGCTAACTCACCACCAAGCAACACTGAAACTTGAAAAACAGCAACACAAACTGACTTTGAAGGTGAATGATCTGTTTCCAGAAGTGAGCCTCAAACCAACACATTTCAAAAGGCACACCTTTTACATGTGAACATCTATTTCCAGTTTGCATTGTACCGTTCACAGTTTCACTACCGCTTGGAGAGTACTTGGTGAGCATTTGCAGAGAAGCAAATATGTTCCATACAAACTATGGGGGACTGCGGCAATCTGCTAGCAACCAAAGCAATCGTGAGGTTTTCACTCCTCTCCACTCCTCTTTGTAACCAATCTCACCTAATGGCAATAAGCAACCACTCGCCAACCAGTTGGGGATTATACACTCTTCCCTAGCAACTGGTTGTTGCCAGCGGATCACTGACTGTTCTCAAGAAGTGGAAGTGGTCCTGATATAGACAGCATTAACCTAACATGTTTTTTAGTAGCAGGAGAAACCTGAGCTCCTGGAGAAAAACCCAGATTTGAACCCAAGACCCTCCTGCTATGAAGTAAGAGTGCTAACCACTGATCCCCCATGCTACTATGCAAATGGTGACATTGACCGCAATAGGTAATGATCATGTAATCATTTCCCTTTATTTTTATCTGTAATTTTTTTTCTCTCTAGTGGTCTGTTGTGGTGAAGAGAGAGCTGAGTGTAAAAGCAAAGCTGTCACTTTACCAATCAATCTACGGCCCTAACCTCACCTATGGTCACGATCTTTGGGTAGTGACTGAAATAACAAGATACAAGTGGCGTAAATGAGCTTCTTCCAAAGGGTGGCTGGCCTTTCCCTTAGAGAAAGGGTGAAGAGTGCGGACATTCAGGAGGGGCATCTGACTAGGATGCCTCCTGGGCAAGATGTGCTACTGGGAAGAGGCCTATGAGTAGACCCCTGGAAATCCCTCAGTGTTCCCCTGCATAAGCTTTAGGAGGTGGCTGGAGAGCAGTAGGTCTAGGCTTCTCTACTTAGGTTGCTGCCCCGATCACTCGGCCTCAGATAAGTGGAAGAAAATGGATGGATGCTTTTCAACTCACTTCTTTAATGCATCTTACAATAGATTTTAAGTCTAGAGCAGCCTAGTTTAGCTCAGAAAATTAAAACAAATGATAAAAGTTCAGCTTAGTCTTCTTTCAAACAAGAATGCCTTACAAATACTTTATTCAGATGTTAACATACTATATTTTTAAGATTGTCAAATCTAGCATCCCAATAGGATAATATTTATGTGCTGCTAACATTATATAAACAGAGTCTAGTAATTAGGAAAATGTATGTAAACCAACTCTTTTTAAAAATCTTATTTCATGTTTCTGTTTTACAAATTAACAACACTGAAATGGAAAAAAAAATGGTTTGAAGTTGTTCAATTTTATTTTATTTTTTACTTCAGACTGAGCTATGTTAGATTAAAATCAGGACGTAAAAGTTAATCTTTCTGCTAAGCTAGGCTAGCACATCCTGGACCTCTCTGCGTTGAAGGAACAATGATCAAGCTCACACTGAATGTCGATTCTGGGTAAGAGAACCAACAAAGTGAAAATTTTACTATCACATTAAGGAAAGTTAAAGACATCTAAATTCCTCACTACTTTAATGAACAAGTTATTGTGGTCTTGCATGCTAGTGTGTACGTTACCTACAAGTTTGCTTTATGCGAGACTCAAAAAGTAAAGTTTCTCTCACCAGCCGTCTCTCGATGTTCTTGGACCTTACATCATTGACACCCTTCTTCTTTTCCAGTGTTTTTGAGAAAATGATCACCATGGTAGCAAGCAGCTTTGCTCCAGTTTGTTCAGATACAGAAAAAGGCCACAGGCAGCCATCTTATATGAGAGCAGAGGGTAGACAGTGCATTTGGGCAACAAGTAGTTGAAGACTTCCCATCTGAAGAGCAGTACTCATGAAGGTGGTGGAGGTAGGAGGGAAGTCTCTCAGACATCACCCGATAGCTGTTTATGGAGAAAAAAAAATATAGGAAGAAAAAGCATTACTAATTTAATTAGCTAAAGTTCAAAAAGTAGTCACTGTTACAAAGGTCTGGATGTTTCTGGTTGCATGGTACAGACAAGAAGCTGAGCCCTAAAAGCTCAAGTTTAAACATGGTCATAACAGTCAGTAGTGAGCCAAATCTGACTAATCGTAGCTACTTTAACTTGTTCTTTGCCAGGCTAATAAAGATTATGTTCACAAAAAAAATATATGGCAGAGACAGACAGTCTTTGCATGTGTCTTAAAACATGTCTTAAGCGAAGATGTTCTCACAAACAGAAACAGATGGCCTTTTCATTGCTCGCTTCATCAATCTGTAAAGTGATAGATGTCATTCAGAGAAATTACTTTAACATTTCTGATTGAAAAATGTGATGGTGTAAATGTGATGTTTGCCATATGCACACAAGTCTTGTTGCCTTGCCTAGGTTTTGTCCATTCAACCTTTAAATCCTGAAACTTACAGCAACCCATCAGTCCTCCATATAGCTACACACACCTGTCAACCTACTGTCTTTAAAACAAAATGTGCTGTTATATACTAAACTGCTTCCTTATCTGTGTGGATAATAGAACATTTGGCCTGTCAGCATAATGCCCTGAACACAGAGGAATCTAAACATGCTGTAACAGAAGGCTAAGTTTAGTTAATCCAGGAAAAGACATCACTCACGTCACATGACTACAGATGTGGGTAGAAAACATGAACAGAAAAGGAACATATATGGAGCTGCGGTTAACTCAAAGACTGCCTGCTCCCACACATGGCAAAGTCCAAACAGTAGCTGCTTCAGTAAACACAACTGTTAAAAGCTTTATATGTACGGCAGATGGTCTGTATCATTTTTTTTTTTGACAAACATGCCTCATCACGTCTGCTCAACTCAGACTTTCTGATGCTTTTTAATGCATGTGGATGATTATGGTAGATGATGGGCAAGTTCAGTTATGCTTTCTTTAATAAGAGTAGCTACAGTGACTTTGGACTCCTTCATTAACCAACCACCAAACACACTGACAGCATCCAATTAGAGAGTACCAGCATAGTTCAGATCCCCAATGAACTGCTGGCTAACGACAGCTTTCTACTCTAGAGCAACACGTGAGGCTAATGGAACATATGGTTTTGTGTTAAGTAAGGGTTGTTGCACTTACATAAGATGTCTTTAAGGAGATGTGTGCACTAAATATAACAACTTCTGCAAAGAAAAAAAACAAAAACAAAAAAAAAAACACAGGGATTGATAAAACAATTTTATACCAGTCTAGTCCTACTTAATGTGATCTGTCCCCTTCCTCATCTCCAGCCCCATGACTACATAAAAACTAAGTAAATAAATGTTTCATGTAGGCCTGCCCCAAACCAACAGCCAGCATATGACTCCCATTATCTTCATTTATTTCAGCGAGTCGGTGGAGCAAAACTGGGCCTCCACAGGCAAGAGAAGCTGGTACTGTTGGTGAGAGTAAAATGAAAAGGGCATGTTCTTCGTGATCACTTTTACAGATTACTCTGCTGATTAGAAGTGACACCGAATAATGGGTGGGGCAATGTAATGCAGTCTGTGTGTATGTGTGTGCTTATCAGAACAGGAGTTCAGGAGCATGACGGTCATGTGTAAAGGTTGCTACAGTCTGCTATTTGACTGATGCAGTTAGGAAGTGTGGCTTGTCCCATCAGGGGTTAAAACAGCATCACTACACTGAGAACAAGATTGAGTTGTGCATGTGTTTCTGTACATGCATGTCTGCTTATGCTAACTTGTATGCGTGTGTAGTGACTGGCAAGCAGGGTCATGGGAGAGGGCAGACTGAGTGTGAATTCAAGCCTGGAGCTATGCTTACTTAATGAACCGACTTCTCATGATGGGGAAACCAGAGCTTAATGGACTGTGTAGAGCGCTTGTGCAGAGCCATTTACAGATCAGATCAGATTTTTGCTCTTCAAAGCAAGAGTCTTTGTTGGCTACATCACACTGTTTGAAAAGCCTTTTTGTTTGAGTAGATGTCAGTACTAACAAAAACCCAGGAAGTTATCAGTTCATCTAAGATTTGATGGGCCACTCTTACACTGTACTAGGGGAATAATTAAATATCATTTTCAAGTATAACTTTATTCTTCAAAGGTTATGAAAACAGCAATTACTGTGCTAATTCTGCTTTCCAGTGATGCTTTCATATATCCAGCACATCAACTATTTTTCCACAGTCACGCCTCCCCGAAAGCCCAGACGTTTACCAAGCATTGGTGAAATGGCAGCTTGAAAAGACCATCTTAGAACAAGCTGGTTTTTATCCTACTGATGTGGTGTAGTAAAAGCAATCTTAGAGAACAACAGGTTGACATATTTTTGACGTATGTGCTTGACTGATGGTGCAAAGTTACGATCTGGAGGATTATGAACAAACACCTCAAGGTCCTGCCTAGATGTGATAATAATGCAGTGTTGTGGAACCTGTACTGTGGGGCTGGGTGGTTTGTGACAGGGCTGAGGTATGACCCTCTCCAAGGAAGGAAATGTAATGTTAAGAAAATCTACAGGTTTTTTTTTTTTTTTTTAAAGCTTAGTAAATTCATGTTTCCGAAGTCACTGAGTAATCGTTAAACAGCTGTGATTAGGATTTTTGCCACGATCAAGCAGCTTTATACTGCACTAACAACTTCACTAAGTTGTATGTTAAATACAGTTTCATAAAGCCAGCCAAAATCTCACAAACACAGCTGCACATACCTCACAGAAGACTGTAATTCTGGTATCATAAAGTCAGGCTGATCAAACAAAGGCGAGTGGCTTAATTGATGATTTGTCTCACGATTTACAGTCAGAATACCAAAGAAGGCATTGTGGATATTAAACGAGACTTAAAACTGAAACTGGAAGAGATGCTTCCCTTTCATTAGATTCTCATATAATAATAAATGTGACAGGACAGATGCCATCTTCTTATACTTTGAAGCTCAAGAGTATAATTGAGTGATCAGGAAAAGCACTGGCTGATTTAGTCAAAGGCTTTGATTATATCAATACATCAATACTGCCTGGCCTGACAAGGAGAAACAACTGTGGTTTATCATTTGTTGGATCCCATCTCAATCATATTTGATTAAAATAAAGGAAATCGTTGCAAATAAATGTCAGTTATATATGATATTAGCTTGGTTATAAAGCATTGAACTCACTAAATTTTGACGGTAAGTGGATTAAAATATATTGGTACTTCAAGGCCTGATTTGTGTATGCTGGGGTGCAGACAGCGGCTCTTGGCTCACAATAATCAGGGACTCAGGAAGGCACAAGAAAAAGCAGCTAAGATAATATGGCTCTTTGCCCAGGCGGTGATTTGTACAGGCAGATGAATAAGAGCCTGTTTGTGCCCCCTTAAAGTTCTGTGACAGGGTGTTTGGTGTCCATTGCTAATTGGCTCTGGTTGCTGCATACTTGTGCAGAGTGCATGTGGTGTCAAGACTTTGATCACTTGCTGTAGTTACAGAAAACCAGTTCATTTGGCATTCATGAAATGATGACACCAAAATGTTCAAAATATGGCATGGCTGAAAAGCCTTGGCAGATCACATTCTTGTTTTGATAAGGTTAAATTAAATTAGCACCACAGTTTTTCCCTAATCAGAGTCACACTAAATGGCAGAAGAAGCTAGATGTTGAGACCTGTTTTAAAAAGCGGAGATGTCCATGAGAAACTAAATGAAAGCTTTAAGAAGAATAAAAGCCTTTCGTTTGTGAAAGCCTGTGATGTGCATTGTTAATTCAGGGTGAACAAAAAGCGACCCCTCTCTTGGATAATGTGGTCAAGGCTGTAAAAATGGTCTGGGAGGTCAAGACATACCATTGAATCTATTGGCCATCACCCTAGTACCCTCCACTCCTTCAAAGAAACATAAACACTGAAGAACCTCTTCACTGAAGCTTTATAAACTTTTAGTAGTCAAGTTGTGGCCTTTTTTTTTTTTTTTTGCAGATTACTTTGAATGCTTCTCTCAAGACAGTGACCATTAATCTCTGCATGAATATAGTCTTGGAGTTCCAGTGTAAGGAACAATTTGCTGAACTTCTACTTTGAAGAAGTTGTTGTTGCTTGAAACAACACATCTGCAATAAAAACAAGGGTAGTTAACAATAATCCACACTCTTCAGAATGAACTTGCAAGTCCAGTCAATACTGGTGTAGTTCTCACTGCTTGTTGGCATGAAGACACACTAACATAAGTCGCATATGTAAGCACACTTCCCTTTGCACTTTATGGGCTCTACTTCCCTTGTGGTCACATGCCTCTGCTGAATTGGGTGTGGAACATGCTGAATTACTAAATACTTGAAAAGAGAAAGCCCCAAGTGATATCCATAAAGCAATGTAGCAATATGTTAACTTCACATACACTGCCTTGGTGACTGCTTTTTTAATAAACTTGTGCAACAAATATAACGTACCATCGTTTTAATTAACATATATTTTATTTTTACATTTGCAGCCTGAGAGTGGAAATGTAATTTGCTACACAGTATATAAAATTGTCAAAGTGCAAATTTTTTTTCAACAAAAATAAATCAGATATTTTCTTGGAGTAGGTTCCCTCTGACTTACTACATAAAACAGTTGCTAGGTAGTACACTGTTTCTAGGAATTTAATAGGTAGCCATAGCAGCCAAGCACACAACACAAGACAACAGTGACAAGTGGTGATCCAAAAAAGATAGACGTCACCCATCTAGTGAAGAACAATGTCTGGACAGCTCATCATTCTTTATCAGCAAGTCTGTTTGTCATAGGAAACTGGACTATTGAGCAAGGCTAGTTTACTAAACTGGAGCACAGCAACATGCAACCTGTAAACACAGCACACTCTTTCTATTTAGGGCATCATGAAATTTATTAGGGGTTGATCTCTGTGTCTTAGACCAGGATTTAGTTAGCCAAAATCTTAAGGAGCTTGACAGGCATATATTCAGGTGTTTTAGTTTGAGTAAGGGAAGGTATGGGGCCTCTTGCCCCCAGAAGTTACCCTCTCCATACATCAGGTACCACACTAATTACACTGCCCCCCATACTCACCCTCAGCCCAACAGTCCTTGCCTTTCTGTCTGTAATTCCTTCCATTTTCTGTTCTATGCACACTAGAGCTCTAATCCATCAGGGATACATTACATACATCGAAGCTTCCAGCTCTGCTATCAATCCCCTGCAATTGCTTAGCTCAATAAGCGGGACCATTCCTATGCTGTATAATCAAGTGATGCTATACAGAATGTCAGTACCAATGCAAATAAAGATATGTGGTTATTTTACCATAGTTTAGCAATACTAACCAAATTCTAACAACCAGTCTGAGCAAAACGTGCTTTTAGGGGAGCAGCAGTTATCTTCAGTCTAACGCATAAGATTGCCATATACACTATAACCACCAAAATCTTCAAGCTCATAATTTACAAATAAACCTTCTTATAAGTTGAATTTCTTAAATATAAACTGTCTCAGTAATGACTTAACCAGACAAGTCAATCTTGAAATGTCATTTCTAGAAAAAAAAAAGAATATAACTGAACTGAACATTTGAGTAAATAACTAAATGAAGAAGAAAAATACACCTGGTTGATAGGTAAAATAGGAAAGAATGGAATCATTCAAGACAGGAGGAACACACAAGCAACTTTGCAACATGTAGGTAGTCCATGAAGGTGTCTTGCAGGGCTCCATAGTGCTGCAGCCAGTGAGAAGTTAAAACTGCTTTTGTTGTTATGTGAAGCAATTAAGAGGATTTCATGACAGTGTTGACTAGAGAAGCACGAGGGATTGCTTCCTCACTGTAATTAAATAGGACACTAGTGGCATGTTAGGAAAAGCTTTGTGGTGAAATGCACACTTTGAATGAGCATATGTTTAGTCATTTCTTTTAATAGGAGTACAATATGCATTTGTGCATATCTAAATTGAGTAACCTTCACATGTAATATGTCAATTTGCCACATACTTTGTGTTACTGTTACTCATTCTTATTAGCCTAGAGACATACAGTAGGTCTGCTCTAATAGGCAAGGAAGACGTTAAGCAGAAGGGCCCTAGAAAACTCAAGTTACACTAACTTTGTGTATGAAGCCTCCATGCAAAACAGAGATGCACATCCCAGCATGAGTGAAGGAGGCTGTGCAGCCATGGGGCCCTATCAGAGCAAAGTATCACTGATAGTTTGCCAAATATTTTGGCAGCGCAGATCAATTGATCAGTCACACTGAACTTCTATTGCATACTATGATGTTCACATTTTGGGAGGTGTGGGTAAGTTTTCAGTGAGTATGGGTGGGAGACTTTCAGAGCAAAAACTCTGAGCAGCATTCCATCGGCCCATTCATTCATTCATGAGGGGGCTCAGCTCACCATATGGACCCTCTGACTGCTCAGCATAGTGTGTAACAAGAGTGTAAAACAGACATTTGAAAAGGCAGCTGAAGACTTGCCATTTTCAGGTGTTTTCACTGAAAGAACCACTTGTGGAAAATGTTTGACTTATGAATTCTCTGTTGAGCAGAGCTAAACAACAAGAAGAAAAATGATCAGTTGTAAGTTGTCTATTAGTGCATGTGTTTTAGCAGTGATGACTGGGAATTATTTTAATCAAAACATTTCAAATCAAATTGTGGGATGTGTGGCTTACTCTCACCTTTGCTGAAAAACTAAAGCAAATTACACTGTTACTGAATTAAAGTGTTTAACTGCTACTGTGTAACAGTAAAGATAACGTTCATACGCTGGCCAACAAGAATGTAGATAGACAAAGCTTGTACTTTTCCCAGTTGGACTAGGAGTCAGTTTTATTTCCTTACATAGCAACACACAGAAAAATTCCAATCAGTCTTTGGCTTAAGGTTCTCTATTGCAATACTTCTCTTACAGCTCCACCTACAATGTCTTATTACTTTGTGATATTTGGCAGTTAATACGCTTATCTGATTCTAGTAAGCTAACAGGTTACACAGCTTGCCATTTGTCAGTGTTGTGCTGCTGTCTGGAAAGACCTGCAGGTGCATGTAAAACAAGTATGTAAAGCAGACTCCATCTAAAATACAGGGAAGCAATATATTGTAGAACCCTATGAGGTGGGGGTGGGGGGAGGTATGTCTCTACCACTGTGGCAATCCGGCTTTTACAAAGATGTAACACAGTAAGTGTCACATTTATATAGCAAAATGCTATTGCCGTCATTGAATACAGACCTAACACTTGAAAGAGGAAGGTAGATGCTTAGGTTTTGTCTCAACTGTGGAAAACAGCTTCTAAAAATACATCAAATAAGCCTGTCTGTACACTAACAGAAGCTTTCAATTCTCTCTCTCTTTTTAAAGGATGCAGTTGGGAAATTCTTTCACCAGGCTGGGTCTACAGTAAAGAACTGCCTGATTCGAACTAGAGTTACGTGTTGGCTCACATTTTAAGGAAAAGCCAATCTAAAACAGTTGAGGAATATAAACAGTAGATTGCCAACCGCTGTCATTCCTAACAGTGGTGTTATGATGACAGAAGGCAACACAACACAAATTATTAGCTCGCCTAGCCTTTGGGGGTTTCCAGAAGAACACAGGTTATGCATACACACATACAATACATTAATACGAGAGGATATGCAAACTGACTTAAAAAAAAAAAAAAAAAAAGAAGCCCAGAGGGTACAGACACTTATTTTAGAGTTGAAGGTTGAAGAGCTATATATTATATATAAATATATAAATATATGCATACACACACACACACACACACACACACACACACACACTATAGTGGAGTGCTCATTGGAGCATTCGTATTGCATCCCAGAATGCTTTTCATCTTTAAGTAGAGTCTGGTGCCGGTTTTGGGGGGTTGGGGGAGTGCTTCTCTGGTGTATGTGAGAATGCCTCTTTTCTTTTCTTTTCAGCTGCCGGTCTGTGGCTCTGTGGGCGATTTGACGCCAGACTTACAAATCCATCATGTTAATGAGGAAGGAATAAACAAAGTGAGGAATATTGACAATGAAACAAATATACTGACCGAGTCAAATAACCGAGGTATTTGTTTTTAACTTCTTTAAGACTAAATGGGGGTGTGAGTTTAAATGTGTCTGAAGCAGCAGCAATTATGACTGCAGGTCACAGAGAAGAAAGGGAAGCTTCTGAAATGAATAAAGACTACCATGGAGGCAGAGACAACCATGGCTAACAATCCTTTTCTGGTAAGTTTGCATAATGTCTCGGGCCAGAGAACAAGGGAGAGAAAGCTAGCAACAGAAGTGGGTGGAACAGAAAGACAAATATTCAAAAAACATGAAAAAGTGAGACTGATAAATACAAAAAAGGCAAAAAGCAAGGAACCAAGAGGGGTGAAAGTGGCGGCATGAGTGTCAGCGTGTGGACTGAGTGAGAGTTGTTCACACAGACGGAGAATGGGCCAGTGGCTTGCTCAGCACACAGGCACACAGCTGCCCACTGACAGAATGGAGTTCTAATAGGGCCTTTTTTCTGCAACACAAAGACCTTGCAAATGTGTGCGTCTTAAGCACACACTGGAGTGCAGAGCAATCCCCTTTAAAAACCCACCACCCTTAATTGCCTCCATATATTATGTCTCTAGTATGTCCAAAACAAGCCTACAGACAAACAATGCCAGAGCTGTTGTTGAGTACAATTGCAGTACATCAAGTACAAAAAGTGATTGCCAGCAACTGTGATGAAAATGTGTAAACGGCTTCCTTCTCTTTAGTCTGACACCGGATAGAGCGTTGACCCTCTTGTTTGCAAAAGTCCTATTGATTGATTTGTTTCGATATGCCTACTTAGCCTACTGGCACCAGGTTAGAACATATCCACTCTGGTCCCGGTCAGATATAACCATCTGCAAGAGCAAACAACACATGTGCAGGTTCGCATGCTTGTTTACACCAAGCTGTGACATTCCAGCAATAGGTTATGTTGGATATCAAAGCCCTGTGTAGTCATCAAAATCTTCCCCAAACTGGAAAAGCAGATAAGAAGTGCTCAGAACAGGTTACATCTAAGTCTAACCCGCATTTGTGAGGCACCCCTATCAACATACCAATAGTCAATTGAGTTGACAGCTGATTAAATCTCCCAAAACTCTGTTTTACTTGCAATCTGAACTTCATTTACCCTTTGCAATTGTGAGGACATTTCATTTTCTGAACTGTGGTGAGAATTCCTGTTTAGCTCACCAAACTAGCCAGTCAAAGACAACCCTCCTGCTTCAGTGTGCCCATGAAAATTTCCAGATATTTTCAAATAATGTACCCTCATACCAAACCAGTTCTTCAGGGTATTGTGTTGATGATGTCCACAAGCCTCAGTCAACAAGCCTCAGTCAACTGTAATGTAGTATTAGAAACATAAGCACCAAGACTTCCTAACCCACAAAGGAAACAGAGATCACAAATAAGCAGTTTAGTGCTCTGCTGCCACCATGCCCTATATTCACACAGTCCTGGTTTACAGCTTTTCACTAAAACAAAATGAGCTTGGTGTGGGAGGCCTCATAGCTATGTCAACAGATAAGAACATTTAGAAATTAAGTTTATCAGCATCTTATCAGTGTAGTATCAGTTCTTATCATGCCAGTTTCAGTCTCCTAAATGTGTAACAGCATAATTTTCATTTATAATAAAATCATCTCTGTCCCGCAGTCCTAAGAATGAAGTACAGTGTATATTTTTGATTGAACTTCAAGGATGCAGCCTCATATATTAGCTGATTAAACAGAAAAGAAATTGAGGAAGAACAAAGTTGCTAATAGTTTCAAGCTCCTCAGCCTAAAAAAAGCACCTCCTCTGATGCTCAGAAAAAAGCACAAGGTTTAGTAATTTCAGATTCCTCTCTGAAAAGAGAACGAAAACCTATATGTGCAGTGGAGATTGATGTGCCTTGTGCAGCCAAGCCTTATGACTCAAAGGACCAAAGCGTCTCTCAATATCTTCTCATGGGTTGTGGTGAGGAGTTGTGTTTCAATGCTGCAAAGCAACCACACTGCATCTCCACCTACAGGTATTGTGTAGTTTTCAACAGTCTCAGATTCACTGCATTGGCTGACAGATGAAGGGGAGTTTGCAGCCTCAAAGGGCGTCCTGCCAGTGTGAAGACTCCCGAACCTCAAAGCAGGTTATTGTGCAGGGACATTTATAACAGCAACAGGTTGGTCGTGTGTGTGTGTGTGTGTGTGTGTGTATATATATATATATCCACAACACCTGAGTGCAGAACAATTAAGTTGGAGTCACCCACAAAGAGTTCAACACGCCACATGCTGTATTTTTAAGAACAAAAGAGACTGTTCTTTTTTTTTTTAAAAAAAAAGTACAAACTCAACAAAAAGTGATTTACGTTTTCTAACGTGCCCCCAAAGTAACCTTACAAGTTACAGGGGAAACCCAGCAAGAAGCAACTTCAAAGAAGTTAAAGAAATACAGACATGATGATAAATACATATCATTGAACTAATGTGCTACTACCTGGCTAGCAGAGGCTCTTTCGAGGTTAGGTCATCTTCGGCAAAGGGAATGTGAAAAAGAAGTTTATCGCAGCTGCAGCCGCCAGTACATTGTCCCCAGCACAGGACCAAGCAGGACTGCAAGCAGCTGAGAGCTGAGCTTCTGCATTCAGCATTGATTGTAACAATATCCGCGTACACATGCAGTTCAAGTCGGCGAAGTGGGGGGAGACGAGCGACAAATTAACCGGTTAGCAAATTAGTGTGGAGACGTGGACACCGGGCTGTTGAACAGTTTACTCGTAAATTTGTAATTATTAATCCAAAAACAACAAAAGTCTTCAACATGTCAACACACACAGGGCGAAGTTTATTTACACCCAGCACCCCCACCCTTTTCGAGTTGGTATGCTCCAGTGCGGTCCGCCCTCAAGCATTTACAATACTCGTGCTCCTTTTTATTACTATGTAGCTTATTTCATTGATGTTGAATAGAAAAATAACTGTTGACGTCTCAAAACAAGTAACTACTCATCTAAAATTTGCTACCATGATGCCGCTCGCTTTGCCTAAAACAATGAGACATGCTGCCTCGCATTAATGTGAGCCATAAGTAAATAAAGTTTATAATCGTTAATTAAAGCCTTACTGAGCTCCGGTGCACCGATGGTAGTCATTACTCAGTGTGAAAAAGTCTAAAATACTTGTTCGCCCACCTCTTGCCTTGGAAAGTTCACCGCTACATGCTGAAGTAATTCAATCAATCCACAAAAATCCTATCAGGAGACCTTCAAACGTGTTTCCAGGGAGATGGAGTGAAAAAACATAAATATTTGCAGTATCACACTTGAGAAGTTGAAATGAAAGCATGGTATTCGTGCTGGTAGTGCAGCCAGTGGGCTATGGCACAGAGTCTAAAACCTTATAGGTTAACATTATGAATGGAATAAAAGTGTAGCTTCAACCGTGTGCCAACCCAAAGGCAGTGAAAGCGCTGATGGTGGTAAATCTGCTGCAGACTACAGCTCAGTTCAGACCAGCAAGTCCCTCAGTTTCTTGTCTAATTTTACTTCATGATGGGGTGGCTGGAAATAAAATACCTTTAAGAAAATTTAACTTGGTGATTTAGTTACCAATTATCCATGTTCAAAACCAATTATATATATATATATATATATATATATATATATATATATAAAATTGGTTTTGAACATGGATCTGTCTACTTTGTCAGAAGTATACAGGAGCAAATATATTTTTCCATATTAACATCTTCATGCCTGAAATTAAAGCTTTTTATAACTTTTAAGCATCCACCAAGCAGAACTGCACTGCACTGGTTCTTTGAAATGCACGCATGTGCATTCATTCAAGCAGGTATTAAACTCTTATGACTCATAAGAACTGCCTAACAATACTTTTTAAAAAGACAGACTGAATGTTGATAAAGGAGAGGCTGAAGGTCAATGAAGCACATTTAACTACATGGGAAAATCTGTGAGAGTTTCAAATGTGGGCAAAACATGCACATCCAAGCAGGATATCCACAGCCTTGTAAATTTCCAGGCAGTAATTCTTATAAAGCTTGCATGTGTTTACTCAACAGCATGCCTCAACATTGACAGCTCCCATTGGGCTACTGTCCCAGCCTGCAATTAGGATCCAGGGTTTGGCAGTTATTAATGATGCCATTGAGAAAGGAAATGGTAGACAAGCTTCCCTCCCACAGAAGCTATGGCCTCTTGCTTATTCATTATGCTAAAGGCTCTCAATCGCTGTACCCAGGACACCAAGTGCTGCTTGCTTCCAGTTTAGCCAATTAGGCAGGGGCATCTTTGCACAGTATGAAAGATGAGTGTAATTAAGAACCTTGTAGGCCTAAACACTTGTTTTCTGTGCATCAGGACTCATAACGGGGTCACTGCAGAGCAATTTTAAAAGGTCAAAAGATGATTTATGGAATAGGGGAAAATATTCAGAACAAGCTACTGCAGAGATCATCTAGGATGACAGAATTTATTTTAGCTATAAGCCTATGATCACTAATCAAATCAAAGGCTGACTTATTGTCTGACTGCCTTTCTTTCACAATCAGTTTTGGGGAAGCTATATTTCCGTCAAATATTTGTAACTGGATTAAAAAAAGTTGGCACAAAAGGAAAGGCTTTGGATACCACATGGCACGTGAAACTACATTACAGTTAACCAATCCTCTTCCATGAAAATCTTTAATATGAACCTAACAGTGTATTATATACTGTGTACCAGCCCATTAAACCAGTTAACATCATGGATTTCAACAATTATGAATATACAACCAACTGTTAGTATTTTATGTATGTGCTTACATGATATCAGAATCTTTTCATAGAAATAGGCCCAGAACAGTTAATATGTTCAGTAACAAAACTGAAAGCAAAGATTATGAAATCAACAAGAAAAAAAAATTGGTTTATTTTAAGAAAAAAATCCCACTCAGTGGATGCAAATTTGTTTCATTACACACACACAAAAAAAAAAAAGCTTTAAAGTGCAAAGATACAAAGACTTCCTGTGGTAAACAGATAATGGCTGCAGGTCAAAACAAGGACGATCTTCTCTCACATGTGAATCAATGTACTCTTTTGAAGATGAGTGCTGCCACACTGCTGCCTGTCTTGCCTCCAAATTGGAAAGTTGGTGTAGGCAACTCTTGTACAAACTCAAATCCTGTGAAGCAACACAAAGAAAAAGTGCAAGTTTAGAAATGTATGTTGCGCAAACTAGCAGATGGCCAGAATCTTCTGTAGTGGTCTATGGCTATATTACTTAAAAATAAATAATTAATAATAAAAAAAAAGGTTTAGGGGGAGAACTGAGTGAAGATCCATCCACCATCTGTGATGCTTCCTGGGGGCTAGTAAAGACAGGCTGTCAGTGTGAAAGATGAGATCTCAAAAAGTAGGGGGCTCTCCAGAACAGGAGGGGGCCTTCCTCAACCCAAGTTGGCATTGCTCAACCATTAGGTAGGGACGGATTAGGAGCAGTGTAAGTGCAACTTAAGTGATGCCAGCCAACCACGTCTAAATGTTAACGAACACCCTCTTTTCATTGAGGAAAGCCCACATCATGTTCTGCAGAGACAAGTTATTCAATTTCAAGACCGTCTGGCCCCCTGCAGGCTCTTCAGAGTGACTACAATGAGACAACTGATGGAAGCTGGCTGAAACTCTGATTTAACAAGATGTTTTTCCTTGAGGTTACCAACCTGTGGAACAATTTATTATTATTTTTTAAACAGAGGATGAGACAACAAAATGCCAAAATATAAAGCTGTTACTAATCAGAGAGACAACTCTAAATCACACTGATGCACACCCAAATGATCAACATATTTTGACAATGCTTCAACCTATTTACACCTCAGTAAATGTGCAATATAAAGTCCCTGAGGAGTTATCTTAAACACAAAATATTTACTCACAAAACCCACTGTGTGTGTCCTTTAAGGCAAGGAAATGAATTTAATATACTTCCTTCCACATACAAAATTTGCCAAGCAGATTTTTACATGATTTACATCTACTTTTGTTTAGATCCAAGTTTATGAGCTGGAGGTTTTCTCCTTCTAGATCATCTGCCGGAAATCTTTGATATGCGTTAGGTCAACTGTAGGACAGTGAAATAATTCACTGCCTTATCTTAAACAATGTTAGGCCTTGTTCATTAAGAAGAAGGGCAGAAGAGGTCAAAAAGTTATATTAAAACCCACATTATGTTTCTATTTTCTCATCACTTACATTAGTTTCATACAATAAAGAAGTACCTGCTTAAGTACCTGAAAGGTGTGCATTCTCAGCGCCAAAACCAAAGGTACATTTATAATTTTCACATTTACCATGTACTGGCTTTTAGCAACACCATATAAAACTAATTAATAAAAGAATAGGGCAGCCTGGAAATAATAAACTGGCAACTATTTAAGCAATATCAGGGTAGAGTCAAAACTGAATAAGGAACTAATTAATATAATCACTAATTATATATTTAAATGAGTGATCAAAGGTCAAGTTTACTTATAATGTGTAATTAATAACTTGTCAATCAGATTCACAGCAATTGTTGGAAAACTACATACCCTCTCATGCAAACCCCTCTCAGATAGATTTTAAAAGATTTAAAAAAACAAAACAAACAAAAACAACAAAAAAACAGACAATCTAATTATGTTGCCAGGTGTAAAATTAGTTATGCTACAATTGTGAAATTCTGGGCTGATAAATGTTTAAGAACCATATAGCCAACAGCCAATTATTTGGGGTTTTCTGGCATTTTTTCCCTCATTTTGTGCCAGACAAAGAAATCTTTATTAAAAAGAAAAAACAAAAACATACAATTGCTGGCCACTTTACAAGGTACACTTTGCTGGTACCAGTTGGACCCCTTTTGCCTTCAGAACTGCCTTAATTTTTCATCACACACACTCAACAAGGTGCTAGAAACAGAAATTCTGGCCCATGCTGACACGATAGCACTATGCAGTTGCTGCAAATTTGTCAGTACATGCATGCCTATTCACGATGTGAATATCATTCCACCACATCCCAAAGGTGCTCTATTGGATTGATTGTTCATGTTGCTTATGCCTAATTCTGACCCTGCCATCAAAATGTTGTAGCAGAAATTGAGATTCAGATAACCAGGCAACATTTTTCCAGTCTTCTATTGTTCAATTTTGGTGAGCCCGTGCAAATTGAAGCCACAGTTTCCTGTTCTTAGTAGTCCCATCTGCTTCAGGGTTTAATGTGTTGTGTGTTCAGAGATGCTCTTCTGCAAACCTCGGTTGTAGCGAGTAGTTACTGTTGCCTTCCTAACAACTCAAGGTAGTCTGGCCATTCTCCTCTGATCTCTGACATCAACAAGGCATTTGCTCCCAGAGATCTGCCTCTCACTGGATATTTTCTCTTTTTTTTGGATCCTTCTCTGTAAACACTGGAGATGATTGTGCAGGATAGATCCCAACAGATCAGCAGTTTCTGTAATACTCAGACCAGCCCGTCTGTCAACAACCATGCCACATTCAAAGTCATTTAAATCTCCTCTCTTCTCCACTCTGATCAGCTGCATTTCAGAAGATCGTCTTGACCGTGTCCACATGCCTAAATGCACTGCCATATGATTGGCTCATTAAATATCGCCATTGAACAGGTGTACCTAATAAAGTCTATATATTTTTAAAGGCTTTCTGGTCTTCGTCACCTTATCTTTGAACATTCAGCCAACATGAGACTGACGTGACACTTTCACCCAAGCATGATAAATCAGCCCATGGCTAACAATAATTCATCTGAGCATTTCTTCTCACCTTCACTGAATCTGTCAAGCAGTTGCTCTTTTGTCCAGTTACAGGAAGTGATGGCAAAGAATCCGTTCTCTTTAAGAACATTTTTCAGGGCTTGGACATACAGTCTTTTGCCCTCATTGGTGTTGTCTGGGTTTAAGCTTATTGCATCAAATGTTCCTTTGTCGATGCAGATATCAAAACCTTTTAGCTCCTCTTGACATCTTAAGAAGTCCATCTCCTAAATAATAATGAAAAAAAAGGGGGAGAAGGTAAAGTTAATTGATCAGCCTTAGAGAAATGTGGTGTCTAACGTTTAGCCTTAATCATTCTAAGCTGTACAGTTACCAGCAGAAGAAATCTTTCAGCATACACCAAGATGAAGTGTGTTATACTCCACTGGTTCACTTTAAAACTAAATTCCAACTGTTGACATGACAGCACTTCATTTTGTTGATGGTCCTGGCCCACCATACCACTAGTGAAAGGACCCCTTTATCTGGACAGATGGCTGCACACCAGATTTCTGGGGTGAGCTCTAGAGCTACATGCTCGCAACACATATTAGATTTATGAAGGAGGATCAACAGTGATTCCCTGAGGACAGGTATAGCTATACACTGCTACAACAGTGAGTCTGTAAAAACTGGGAAGTTCCTGAAGGAATGTGGGAAGGTGAAAGTGTCAAAGCAGCAGTAGACAGTGACTAATGGAAACTGAGAAGAGGGTTTGACATAGTTTTAAGAATGACCTTTGAGGGACAAGCACATTCACACAACTTATTTTGGCAGTACTGTAGAAATGACTCAGATGCCAACATACCATTTCTCTCTCACATACAACCACTGAGCCCTCCCCTGTCCAGCTAAGGTCAATATTGACTTCAACGGCAGCCTTTCTGCCGTAGCATAGCGCACACCATCATAGGTGTGAAACGCATATAACATATGCAACTGTATGATGCACGCAGGAGTGGAAAAGTCACTCATTACAACCCTTAAAACCAGCCAGCATTCATAACTTGTTTTTCTTGCAAGTACATGATAGAAGATGTGTGTTAAAGCCTGCCAAGTCATTTGGGGTATGAGGTTGGCAGACTTCCACCACATTCAAGGCCTTTTTCCTATCCAACTCTCCCACATAGTAAACACAAGAAAGTTTCCTCCAACCTTCCCAGGCCCAGATTGGCTCACTGTATGCTGAAACCTATATCGTATTATTGGCACTTGGGAGGGGATTCATTTTGTATCAAAGGATGATTTGTTATAAAGAGTGTCTGGTATTACTGAATAATTGCACAGCTGTTCAAGAGGATGCGTTTTGAACTTGAACACAACGCATCCCCCTCCTTACACATTTAAATGAACTGAAAATCTTGTGTTTTAAAGGACAAACATGGCTAAACCTGCCTTTACAGTGACATCCGTCAGGTCCTCTGCCTGAAGAACACTTCTGGCCAATTCTACAGATGCCGCAGAATAATCTATACCGGTCAGATTCTTGTATCCATTTTTAGCCTGGTGGTGGGGGAAAAGCAAACAAAGAAAAAGATTTAGGAACAGTTTCAGGAATATTTAAAGAAGTGTATTAACAAGCATGTCACGACAGAACTTGATGCCACAAACTGTGGGTGAAAATGACAAGATTGTCCTTACTAATATAACTGTAAATGCATAACCTAGACCATTTATGTGATCTGGCCCTGCGTGTGCTTGTAAAAACAGGACACTGAGTTGGCTGTTTGTAAAAATACTTCAGAGCAAGTGCAGTAATGACCAGAGATTTCTTATTAGAGCGGTACCAGGGGCACCATGTTCCCACGGCAATGGGAAATACACATTATGTGAGCCTAGTTGTAGATTTTTGGCTTAATATTTGTGGATAAGATTCAGTCCTTGCTTGCAAAAGTCTGTTTCTCCCTGGTTAAAACAAAAACACAAATTACAGTTAGACTGGAAGCATTTCAAAAGTTAAACCATGAATTAACTGTGATTAACCACATATTTTTGAAAACCTCAGAACATTTTCACAGGCCACACTCAGGCAGTATTCCACACACTGGATAAAAAATTCAATTTATTGTCGAATAGACTTCTTAAGAACACACATAAAGTGCCATTATTTTATTTTATCCATACCAGTTCAACTAAGAAGGCTCCATTTCCAGTGCCAATATCAAGAACGGCAGCATTTTCTGGGATCTTCACTTTATCCATCCATCGCAGCACACGGCTCATGCTTTCCTCACCAAACCTTCCAAGAAGAAACACATATGCAGGCAAAAAAAAAAAAAGTCATCACATTTTTTCTTGAGAAATAACGATAGCCATGACCATTGCAGCACGCCAGTACTCTGCATTATTACCATATCTCGCCAACATCTCCAATGTCTTTGAATGTCTCAAGCTCTTTTTGATAAGCATCATCCCAGCTGCAGAAAATGACAGGCAGTGATCATTTGTAAACGCTATGGCATACACATAACATGCTGTTAGGTCAAAACAAATGACACAGGTAGCGTAGAAAAGAATTCAACAGCATGAAGCTAAAAAGTTTACATTTAATGCATTTATCTACTCTAACGAACCAAAAGATGGTAATTTAATGGTTTAATTGTCGAACATTTGTACTTATATGATTCGTTTAATCACCCGTTAACTGTGTGTAGTTTATAGCTAATAGTTCAACTTTTTGCTGGATTTTCTGGCTCTAAGCTGAGTTTGTTTTATATCAAAGTGTACAAAACGTGTAAAATGACTTTGAGAGTTGAATCTGCTAGCTAACTGTGCAACCAGACACAAGACGTTCACCATCATAAATTAACGTTACGAACACTCACTATTCTTTCGTTCCGAGTTTGGACGTCCCAAAATCATTTTCTGGGCATCGGTCTTCCTCCGAGTCGGAGATATTTCCACAACCACGCGTGCTTTCTCCGGCGTCTTCCATGCTTGGCTTGACTATCAGGACGTCTCCTACAGTTCCCATAAGACTTTGCGTTAAAACGGCGTACTTCCAACCGCAGGGGTCACCGGGATTGATAGGGATGTTTCCATCATGGCGGCATCCATTTCAGGTTATACTTTTAGTTCTGTGTGTTATCACAGCGCTAACAGCAACTCGGATCATGTAAGTGTTTTAAATTGTGCTTACATACTGTTATGCTGTGGTTGCCGAAGAGTGCGTAGCTCGACGATGTGTTTGCTCGCTCACCGGTGCCGTTAGTTTGTGTTGTTGTTTTTTTCCCAGTGTCATCATCCTGTTGCTGGCTAGCTAGTATTGGTTCCGTCTATTTACCGGCAAGTATGATTTAATAAAATTGTCTAGTTTGGGCAACATGAACACGGGAATAGAAATCTTAAGGTTATGGCATGCATTACAGCGGCACAGCTGTAATATATCTATTCATAGTTTTGCCTATAAAAGAGCACCTGTTATGTCGGTGTAGACAATTCTGTTGGGAAAGTTTAGATTCCAGGAAATAGACCATACTGTTTAGCATGCTAGCTAAGCTACCAAGTCAAGTGACTTCCGTGTATCAGTGCTTCTAAAATTTACAATCATGTTGACGTTTTATCTTATAGGAACTTGCTGTGTCACCAATAAGGGAGAAAATGCAAGAAATGAACAAAGCAGGCAACACAAACTGCTTTTTGTCTCTTGTTTCCGCATTGCTGGATTAGCATAGCCAAATCGCTGATTTCTACTCTTAAATCAGTATTGTTTATTTTAACGACTGGCATGCGTAGATTTCTTTCTTTCTTTGAAGAACATCGGAAAAACATAGTCGACGAGGGATGCTTTAAATCGTATATGTGAAAGAACTGAGCTGCCGACCCGCAAAGATCCGTTTTCCTCCTTCAAAAGTCGCCTTGAGCAGGTGGATAGTTTCATCTTGACTGGCTGCAAGTCTGCCTGCATTCCTGACATAGACCGAAAGAGCTGATTGTTTACCAGCTGACACGACCAAATGCTCACACAGGAACAAAAACTAGATCTGTTTTTTTAGCATAACAGGTTAAAATGGGGTGTTTAAATTGCAGTGGACCTATTTTACAGCAGACATTTTGACATGTAGTAGTAGGTAATCGCAGGTGTTACTAATGACGTTGTGCTTCCAGGTCACCGAAGTCAGCATCGTGCCCTCTTCTTGCCCAAAAACTAAAGGCGACTGGGCCTTTGTGGTTATTGGCCCTAGGCTCTGAAATAGCCTGCCGCCTCACATAAAAAATTGTTGAACAATTTAAAATCTGCTCTAAAGACCTGTTTTTAGTTGCTTTTAGTCAAACCTGTGGTCCCTCATGGTCTTGTCAAACTCACAGTAATGCTTTCTGTTTCTGCTGACTGTGCTATTGTTAGAATTTAGTTATGTTTTTATTCTTATTTTCTGACTTCTTTTTCAATTATTATTTTTATTATATTGTTTTATGTGAGTTCTGTGTTTGTAATTGGGTTTGTGAGACCTGGATTACAATTTTGTGTGCCTGTAAAGCACTTTGGGTCAACTTGTGCTATATAAATAAATTGACTTGATTACATGTTTACAACTTCTGCCAAACCGCAGTAAGTTACAAGATCTTCTCTCACTTAAACAAATAAAGATAAAGTGCTCTGCTACTGGAAAGAGGTACAAATAATTAACTGAAAACGAGTTGCTGTACATCCACCTTTACTTGATGGGTGTACCAGAGAAAAGCAAGGTCAGCAAATTATGTAACAAAATAACTGTCAGAACTGTTTATAACGTCACCAGCCTTTATAATTTTCACAACTGCTTTTATTGCTCATACCAAGCCTGCTGGCTCTGAGCTCTGGATAACTTTATTTTTAGCCATGTTTCCTTTGTTAGTTTCTTTAAACTGTTCATGTTTAACTGTGTGAGAATGATTTAAGTGCCTGATTAGGTTTGTTGTTATGAAGGTTTTCATGGTCATCCTCCTGTGGTTTGCTTTTGCAAACTATGTCTTCACTCACTCCCACGTTAACATGTCAACATGTGGCTGTGAGTGTGCATCCAACTACTGTGCACATGTTGCATATGCATGAAATGGACCAGCTCGCAATAAGTCAAATGAGCTGGCTGGCTGGTCCTAGGCCGTGCCGTGCTGATAATCTGTCAAACACAAATTAAACACATCACAAATGATAGTCATTTTGAGGCAGAAAGAACATTCCAGTCCCAAGGTAGAAACTGCATTCAGTTTTTGTTGAAGTGACTTTTATATACCCTTTATTTATCCAGGGAAAAAGTCTCAGATTCAAAATGTCTTTTTTTTTCTTCAGGAGAACTCTGGCCAAAGGGGTAGCAGAAATTGCATCAGCTATAATAATATAACAGTCCTATAAAGATATTTTAAGTGGCCAAAAAGGACTGGATTGATTAAAATGTAGAACACATAGTATTTACAATAACAGAGTCATACTGGAAAAGCAAGTTATTTCTTTATTTTATATATAATCCCTTAATAAGTCTTATTTTTTTTCTACTACAGTCTATTTACCAGTGTAACCAAAGATCAGTGCATCTCTAATGAAGAGTATTACCAATAAAATATCTGGTCAGAATAAGTAATCTGATCTTTATTTCACGTCGTGTCTGGTATTTATTACTCAGTGACCTGTAAGTCACAGGCTGACTAATCATTTTTTGTTTTTTCAATGACCAATATTTTGTTTAGTTTAACTGTAACAGTTCATTGTTCAAATGCTTTCCATTTATTCTCTTAGGTAGAGAAAAGCAAACCCATGCTTTAACTAATTAGCTAATTAATTAGGAAATTGGTTACACTGGTGTCTTAACCAAAGCTTTGTGAAAATATCTCTACACAGGAGGGCTTCCTGTTAGGAGATGTAAGGCAAGAAGAGACTGTGAGCATCAGTGACACACAGATCAGCAGTGCTGAACTGCTACAGGTAGTAGGTAAGCCCAGAAACAGACTGAACACAACTTTTGTGACATCTTGTGACAAATGCTTAACACTGGACAGAGTTGAGAAGCTCACAGATCACAATTTTAAAAATCCTTTACATGGACAACATGTTGGCGTGTCAGCGGGAACTACATAGATTAAAATTCCTTATTAGTATTTTCATTTACCTGTTTTGATGTCGGGATTTTTTGTATGTGTTTGGTAGCTCTGTCACACTGCCAAGGGTTACTGTGGAATTTCTCGAGACTGCAGGTGTATACAGACAGATGTTAACAATAACTTTAGCTGACTCCAAAAAAAGGCGGGCTTTATTATTTATTTAATGATAAATGTAATATAAAAATATCTATTATTTACATCACATAATCCCTGCTTGGACATGGAACTTTTAAGGAGTTTGGGGAAAAGCAAAACATTACAACTTGTCACACAGGAGTGTCACAAGATTCAGTATTAGGTTAAAGATTTTTTTTTTATTTTACTTTTTGTGTGGACTGCTTAGATTCACTACTTCCTGACTTCCTACTCCTATTGCAGTATCTCTAGGAGTGCCAGTGAATTTTTTTTAATTGCTTTTTACATATCCTTGTGGTCCTGCTTACTTTAGTCACAGAATTGCAAAGTTTTTTTTTTTTTTGCTTATGATCTCTTATTGAAGTGAATAGAAAGAAAGTGTGACATAATCAGTAAGAAGCATTTCTCCTTTGCAAGGTCATATTTGCTGTTTGTGGGGCACAACAGTCTTTTTTTTTTTCCCCCTCTTTTTTTTGGTCTATATAAGTTACACATGTCTTGTTGAATTTCATAAAGACACCAGTGTGAATGACATCTTGTTGTTGTTTTGTTACATATTTAAATTGTAGGTCTACACTTTGCCTTAAGTTTTTATCACACTAATAAAGATTTGCATACATGATATATAACTGAAACATCTTGTCCCTGTTTATTTTCACCAGAAATCCATCACCATGATCCTTGTGCACAGTTGTTTAGGTAAGCTATAAACTTTGTAATTCTAAACTTCTTTCATTCAGTTGTCACTGTGTAGTACATAGTCTAATGTGCTGATTATTTATTGTAATAGAGTAGTGCAGATATTTAGGGAGGGAAACATTGTACCACAACAATTAGGGCCATAAGGGGTTTAAGGAAAACTTGATTGAGTAGTAAAACTTTGTTGTAACTAGGGTTGCAGCGGTAACCGGTTTCATGGTATACCATGGTATTAAAATGCATGGTTATCATACCGTGGGTGTTTGCTTATTTCCGGTAATAAGGGAAAAAGGCAAGCCAGCTGAGAATCTCGCACACGCTTGCGCAGCTCCGCTCCGTCTCGGCTGCCCCTTGGTCAGTGGCGCCGCTCTCAGGCTCACAGCGGTGAAAATGGCAACAGATTTCACCAGTCTCCATCCTCCTAAAAAAAAAACCAAACTAAAATCAGCAGTGTGTGACTACTTCGGATATCACCAAACGTATGTGAGGATGGGTATCCCGTTTACAAACAGTTTGGAAGAAAAGTGGCCGCTAAAGGAGGGAATACTTACTTTGCTCATGCTCGGTCCACATGCTGACCACCAGCAAAAGTGCTGAGTCATCCAAACTAGAGACACGCCGGTGCCCGTGGCCATGAAGCACGTGCTGTGCTGGATGCGCATGTCCGTGTTAAGGGCCTTTCCGGACTTAATGTGAAAGACGGCAAATTTATGTGCGTTCATTTTAAAACTTTGGCGTGTCTGTTTTTCATCCCTTAAAATCAGGCTCGTCATGAAAGCCTTCAGAGTGAAATCTGTACTATGAGGATCATGTCAGAAATAATCCCTCTGTCTGCAGCATCTGGTTATTTCCCACTAACTTAGCAGTAGGTACAACGCATGTTATAAAGCAATCAACAGTATTTGATCAGACACTGACCCAGGCTCAGTTTCACAGATATTAAATATGTTTTTATGGTGATACATAATTTTACTGAACATTTTAAATGCAGGATGCTTAATTCTAAGAGTACATATAAAGTGTGTGTGTGTGTGTATAAAATCAGGAGGTGGATAGGTTTTTTTTTTCTTTCTTTTTTTAAAGGAGACATTTTAAACAAAACTGTCATTAAAAATAGTTCCAAGTACAATAAAATAATTTGTTAAACAAAAAACTTTTATTTCTTTAAGGGTCAGAGTAACTTATAATAATATATGTGAAATACTGTGATACCTCAATAACCGTGAAACTGCGATATTTTCTGAGACGATTGTCATACCATGAAAATCTCATACCGTTGCAACCCTAGTTGTAACACATGTTTAACAAGGTAAGGTAGGTGGATGAACTGTTATTGTCTAATGCATGGAAAAAGCTTGTTATTGATCAGTCTCAATTTTTTTTCTTCTTCCTTCAACAGAAACAGTATGTACAGAGTATCTTGTGGTATTGACAATTTAGATGATTACATCTAAATCCATTTTGACACACGCTGTATTAATTTGACTTTGGACAGTAGATGGCCCCATCTGACAAGACTGAGAAATAGTAGGCTAAATCAGAGGAGGAGTAGAAACATGATGAATTCATTTAAAACCTGTTTCTTCCCCTCTCTCATCAGCTTTTATGACTACGCAGGTAAAGTCAATGAAGAAACTCTCAACAGCATTCTTAAAGATAGACGAAAAGTAAGTGAACTTTTTTTAAGAGGCCTGATTTATTGACATGTCTTGTTACATTGATGCCAAGGCTGTGCTGAAAGTAATCCTAGCAAATTCCATTTTTTAAAATACTTATTGCCAACTAATAAAATTGCCAAAATAAAGGTGCCATTGGGTGGTACATGCCAAAAATGAACCAAAAGATTTCATTTTGACTCTTTAACTTAAGACATGAAACAAAATTATCATTGTATGGGGATTAATAACATTACACTTTCTTACTGAACCATTTCACAAAGGATATAAAAGTTTCAAATTGATTTAGATGTTTCTCTTTTTGTAGAGGCACTATACTGTGTTTTGATCACCCACCCACCCCACATCCTTCCTACTTTATCCTAAATGGGGCTTAGAGAGAGCTTATTGGATTGAACACATTTTAAAAGCGTTGTTTCTGTGATTGTTCAGAATGTCATTGGTTGGTACCGGTTCAGAAGGAACACACAGCAGCAGATGTCGTTCAGGGAACAGATCATCCATAAACAGCTGACCCAGCTGCTTGGTGTGCCCGACCTCGTCTTCCTTCTTTTTAGCTTCATCTCCACTGCCAACAGCTCCACTCACGCACTGGAGTATGTGCTCTTCAGACCTAATCGCAGGTAATAACTGCGTGTAACCAGCACACAGGGGAATTGGTATCAGAAGATGGCCTGAGTTAAGGTATTAAAAGAAAAAAATGGATTGGTTCATACTTCTAATGACAAATTGGTGCCTAATTTATGTGCGTATTACAAAGTATTAAAAGTACAAAGTCCTGAAAATATAATGCAGTAACATAGTGGTTATAATATGCTTTCAGAAGAGGTTTTTCGTGGTTTAAAAGTACTAACTGGTCATATCCACTCAGTAGGTACAACCAGAGGATTACACTCACAATCCCAAACCTTGGCAACACGAGCCAGCAGGAATACAAAGTCTCCTCAGTGCCCAACACCTCACTCAACTATGCCAAGGTCATTAAAGAGCATGGGTAAGGTCTAAATTTCCCCCCAATTTGTTTTGTTAAACTGTTCATCCTATGTCACTGCTAACTATCATTTCTTGAGGGCCCGAATAAGGCTTAAGCAGCCATTTGTCTCCTAACAAGAATGAAGCTGCAGCATCCAGCTGTTTTTACCTGATACCATTACGTAGTTTAATCTTAATGTAATATAATGTAAAACTACACAACCTGTGTGTGTGTGTGTGTGTGTGTGTGTGTGTGTGTGTTTGTGTTTGTGTGTTTGTGGCTACAGTATCCTGTACAACTACTGTGCATGTGTGCTAGACAAAGTTTACTCTGGACATTTTTTGCAAATAGTATCAGCATGCATTTGTCGGTAACTGACTGCAGTGCACAGCTGGTATGTGACAGCCTGCACATGCTTCTTCTCTTATTTCTGTCTTTGTATCTAAACTTAGACCCTCTGTTTCTGGTCTAGAAGAGTGTTGTCTATATTGCAGGAACTTTAGTCAGGCCGGTCTCTTCACCTTCTACTGTTGAGCCAGTGAGATATCTATGGTTTAACTTTGCTATAGAAGTTATCCACAATTTAACCACTATTTATCTATGAGGTTGATGGATAAACTGTTTAGGTTTGTGTTGTGTATTATTGTTTGTTTCTTGAAAGATGTGTTTAAAGTCTCTTTTGGTAACTATGGCTGTAGGGCTGAATTCTTTGACAAAGATGGTGTCATGAAGGATATCCGAACAATATTCCAAGTCTACAGTGCACTACAAGATAAACTACAGGTCAGTTGAATAGCTGCATCGTTTTTCCCTAAAACATGTGTAATTGTTCCAATTTTTTTCCTATGTTGTAGAGTTTTTATTTGTTTACCTTATTTTTAGGCTGTGTGTGGCGAGGTAGAACAAAGTGAGCGTGTTAAAGAGAAAATTCAAGAGGATGTGAACAAACTCAAACAACAAATTGCTCTCAGGAAACGTAAGACTGCAGAAGAGGAGAGAAGTACGTACCTGATTTGGATTCTATAGATTGGAATTATGATATTCCATATATGTGCTGGTTTAAATTTTAGAACCACAAATTGGGAATTCTACTTGGTTGCGGGCATAGCCGCAGTCTTCTGACATCTTCTATGCCACATGGCATGTAAGCGAACTGTAGCATTCTTGTGGATGCAGAAACAGTAACATGCTTTCATCTTAAGGGGCTTAGCGAACAGCAACACAGAAAATATTAAGCTGCGCATGCATAGTGTTTCAGTTTTTCTCAACTTCTCTCTTTGCCTTAGGCCTTTTTAAATATGAGATCAGTCAACGGTTGATATGTGTATAAGACATTTTACATTGCATGTTTTTGACAGTTACATCTTTCTTTCTTTTCTGCAGGGCTCCGTGAAGCCCAAAATGCAGACTCCCATTCCACTCCAGAGGAGAACACAGAACCTTCTGAGGCTTCCCTACTGTCCAGGATACCTTTCCCCACACCCTCTGCCCCAGAGCGGCCCAGTACCTCACCTAACCCACCATCTTACACTGACCTCATGTCCCAAGATGACTCTCTGCTGCCCTCTTCTTCCCCACCTACTAGTGCTGCTCTGTTACCCCGGCCCCAAGCTGTGGGCTCCCCAGGACACCCTACCCCTGGGCCTATTGGAATGGGCTTGGGTCTTGGCCTCGGGCTGGGCCTGGCCCTCAGCGCAAGTTTAAATCCCGTTACCACTCCCAGCACTCCGTATCTTGGCAATGGTGACGGATCGAGCTCTGACTCATTAGACAGACAAGCTGCAGGGCAGGAAGACGATGAAGATGATGATGATGATGACGACGATGATGATGAGGACAGTAGCGAATATGAGAACTTAGTGAGTGAAGGTGCTCGCCTGCCAATGGTCTCTGCCAGCGTTTTAGCTCCAGGCCGACCCGCTGCCCTCAGTCCTGACGGGGATGCTCGTGGCTCACAGGCCACATAGACACATGCCACAGGATGTGTAAGAGACACAAATATGTGACACACCTTGAGAGGTGGGCATCTGAAACAATCAAAGATAGGCAAATACAGACAAAAGAAGTGCCAGTCCTCAAAGTGAAAGGCATGTGCAAGTGGTGTCCCACTGTGTGTATTCTTGTCTTAGTTTGATCTCCATTTTAAGGGGAAACCATACTAGGCTTTGCAGGCTTAAACAGGTGCGTCTCACTGGGAGGAAGGTCGTTTGTCTTTGTTTTCTTTTGTATGGGGCTGGTCTAGGTATTTAAATGTGGATCTGTCTGGTTTCAGGCCGAGAAGTGGAGATTACAATTATTCAGGCCAACTGGTTGGTTAAGAGATTAGCCAATGCATTCTGTATGTTAAGTGTATATCTGTTTCACATTTGCAGAACCCACTCTTGCATTACCTCTTGCACATTTTTTTTTTCTTCTAAACAAACCATCTATGAAAGTGAAGGGAAAATATTCTGCGGCCTTCAAACAATTTTAAATGAAGTAGGCAAATGGTTGTTTACTTTTTAAATTTAATAGAGATATATGTAACTAGAATTTCTTTAACGTGCACATTTCTATCTTTGATTTTGGACTTGTTAGTTTCTTTTCCATGTTCCACAGTCTTTAATTAACCGTACCATTGCCTATTTAAATGATTAGATTTCAAACAAATTTACTCTGCCACTTCTAGGGTGTGTGCTTTTATATATACATATATATATTTTGTCAGATTAACAGTTGATCTAATTTGACTGACAGTGTCAATGTCTTGTTCTTCTTGGATAACACTGAAATTGTATGCGCTTTGCTGCACTTAACAAAATTTAAGGTTTCTTTAATATTATGCTATACCAATGCTGACATGTTGTGCCACTTGAGTAGTCCTCATTGATCAGCCTGAGCCAATATCAGCTCAGCTCTTCTGCATTGTATGGGGTTCACAGGGCAAACAGTGTACTGTAGCTTTACTAACCAGATGCTTATGGTTCCCTGCTGCTGCTGCAACACAGAGAGCTACCACTAAAAAAAAATTGCATCTGTCTGTTCTTCATATAAAAACCTGGCTGCTACTTCCACTTTACAGTGCTGGTTTTCTCAATACTACTGACCATGTTCATATAACCACTTCAAGCTTACTTCTCACTGACATATTCTTTATTAATATTATAATGGAAGACTGGCACCCCTGTACAGTGTGAATTGCAACTTTGGGAACAGAGACTGAGCAATCACCTTCCTGTCTTTGCGTAGTTGAATGCAGACCTCATGTTTTGTGACCTGCTTTGGGTCAGTGTAAAGTATGTGGACCTGGTTTAATGTGATGAAAACATCATGACCTTGCTTCAGTATACAGTGCCTTCCACTCAGGGCAGTTTCAGTCTGCACACAAAACACATTCACAGACCTCTCTCGAGGGATAAAATTATATTTAAAGAAAAAACAGTACTGTGCTGTGTTTGCAATAATCAACTTCCACTTTTTTTTTTTTAAATTGAGCCTTGCAGTTATATGCATCCTTTTCCATAATATCATGTTTTGTCTCCCTGAAACAATCTGTACTGCTTTCCAAAGATGCTTTCTCTTTTTACCTTCACCGGTGGCTTCTGAGTGGACATGTATCCTAATGTTGCAACTGTGACTTTGCTTGCTTTATTATTTGAAACTGGAAATATAAATGTAAAGTCTGAAGGAATCTGTGTCATGACCATGCAGCTTGCAAGGCAACGTTGATGAGGTGACAAGCAGCTTTTTAAACATCTGGCCCATTTGAAGACAACGGTAGCGAGGTGTGGATTGATTTTGATGCTGGACGTAGGACGCCCTCCTCGAATATTATTTCTAGACAAACTTATATTCAGCATGGAATGGATGTTTGCACTGTTCGTGGAGGGTGTTTTACATAGTGAGAGTGCACTGAGTTTGGAAATTGAGACATTTTGGGATGGGAGACACTGCCTTGTGAACAAGCACTGCTTTATTCACACCTGTTTGTATGGCATGATTTTATTTTATTTTATTTTTTGCCTTAGGGTCATTTCATTTGCCCTGATGTGTAATGCTAATGCATCACTGATTGGGAACTGGCACTCAAAAATGTTGCTGAATAATCACCCAGAGTAACGCAATCACACAATGTTAAAAGAAATTACAAAATCAGTCTTTTAGGAGTGTTTCTTTTGAGTACTGGAATATAATAAGGAAATAAATAATGAATGTATAGTAAACACAGAGGATGGGGTAGCATTTAAACTGAACTTACTGTATAAGCCTGTCTCAGTTGAGTGTTGTGGTATCGAGCAGCAGTTATCAGCACTGGTCCTCACTCTTGATCCTGGTCTTTAAATCCCTTCTGACATCTTCTGGTGACCAGATGGTCAGAATGAAAACCAAAAGGGCCAAAGACCACTGGCGTAAAGAGTGAGAGACTTGCTATTGTTAGGATCCAATACCCTTAAAGCTCCAATACACTCATGTACTCTTACTGTATGGAGTGTCCTTTCACTTCCTCCCCCTCCAAGTGGTTCATTGCAACATAACCACCTCCCCAAAGCACAAAGTCCAGAGCAAAGCTTAGATGTTCTTGGCTTTCATCTGGATTTGTGTGCTTGACAAAAGTTTACCAAGGACTTGCTTGGATGAGCACAGAGAATAAGGTTCTTAAACTGGGAGGATAATAAATGAGACATGCATATGTGATACAATGTGTCTGTTTTCTTGTTGCAGTAAATGGCGAACCAATTTCAATGCCAAAGTCCTGTTTGTATGCTTTAAAGTTTGCATTGTTTTAGAAATATTTGCATGCAAGAAGGTGCAAATCCTCTTATATGAATTTAATTTTAATGCATTTATTATGGATGCAAAACCTGGTGCTGTCATTAATTACATCACAGAGTTTAGGAGTAGGAAGGGATGTCCCAGGGGGGTTAAAAATAAAGTTACAGCAATGCATAGATTTTTGCTGGCGGAAAAATACAACTGGGAATCACTAATCAGGGTTTTAAAATTTTAAATATCTGCTTAGATGAAAGGAGCTTCCCGCCAATATCGACACTAGTTTCACGCTGGGAACTGTTGGTCAAGCTGTCATGCATTACTGCAGACTGCTTGCTGCAGTATTTTTACGATGACATCATCCCTTCATCCCTTTTGGGGTGGGGGTGAGGGGCATACCATGTGGTTGGTTGGCAGAGATGTAACATATTGCGATGCATAAATTGAAAAACAAACAGATTTTACTGTAACGGACTGCCGACTGAAAGTAGATATTCTCTAATCGCTCTTTCCGTTATTACCGTGATATTCGAGTCTGTTTCCCTTTCACTGAGCCTTTTAATAATTGGAATGAGAGACGTAGAATGTGATTGGTCGATATCAAGGGATACACAAACATCAACCAATCGGCTTGCTTGGCAGATTCGGGTGGTAAATCCTGATCCTGCCTCTGACTGTAACACGGCCCAGAGCTCTGCTCTCACTCGTAGTGTATTTTTTTTAAGCCCTTCCTCGGCTGCTTCCCTTCCCCCGTGCCGCCATTAAAGCCTGTCCGCTTGGTTTTTGTGGAAAACGGGAAAAGGATAAAAATGATTTAAAAGATCAGAACCGACAGGCCGAGGGACGGGACCTGGGGGGTTCTTGCTCCGTGGTATGTGTGGACTGTCAACTGCCAAGTAAACGGCGCCTCCAAAAGAAGTAAATATGCGGCTAGTGTCGTCCAAGTGAGAGAAGCCTGAGTTCGGATTGGAGTTGGTTTCTCCGACCAGGAGGGGGGAAGGAACTCAATTGGTTTTGGCTGCAGCGGGGGGGACTGAGGAGTGTAAACACAGCGAAGCAAAAGGTGAGGGTTACAGCGTTACGACACCTTCTCGTAGAGTTGATAGGGGCCTCTCAGACGATTACGGGCAAAACATAATCCCGTAACGTTAGCGAGCCGCAGCCAGCTAGCTTGGCCATAAATCCTGGCTGGCAACCGAATGGTTGCCATGGAAGATAAGTGACAGCTAGCTGGGTTCGTGGTTCCGTTAAGACGCGGTACAGCCGTACAGCCTCTTTTGTTAGTTTACTACTGCTGGCTGTAAATGAAACCAGTCAAATGCTCATTTAAATAAACTCAGGTTTATTACAGCGGGATGTATTAACAGTTTGCTAGTTGGTTGTGAGTGCCTTAGCTGCAGGACACAGTTCTTTTCAGAATATGCAGACTCACGAATTTGTTGAATTTCTCACGGTGTGTTGGTAAACTTGGAGGCGTGGCGTAAACAGTAACGGGACTACAGAGCTGACCCGTTGAGCCAGCGTTATCGGTTATTTTGTAAATGGTATTCAGAATACAGCGGGGCGCACATACGGTTTGGATCATTTCAGGTTTTAATTAGCTTTACGGCGAATTTGGTTTCAGTGCATAAGTCTCTTAACCAGTCACGCGCCTCCCTGATGGGCGTCAGGTTTCATCCGTCCTTGTCTCTTGTTACCCTCTCTGCTGGTAGGACACATGTGCCTGGTGTATATAACTTACTGTATGTGTTTTATAGTCACTGTCAGGGTTTAGTGTTGCACCCCAGGCTGCAACTCTGCCCTTGCTTTTGTGGGTCTCTAAACATTGCTTTGGTTACTGCTACAAATTGGTACCAGATCGAGAGTGGGCATAATTGTATATTTTAAATTTGATTGGCTGTAAATGCTGAGTGGCATAGGTGGCTGTAATAAAGCAGGCTTTGTTTGGAAAAGTTAGCAACATATTTTGCTCATTTAAACCCAGAAACATTTCTTTCAAGCTTACTCTTAATCCCTTTACCTCCCAGAAGTGTTTGAGTCATAAGATACTGTGGTTTGTTTTTTTTATTTTCTTATTCATCTGACATATCTTTTTTTTGCTTTTAAACCCTAGTGTACTGCTTGCTGTGTGATCTCCTTGAGTGGATCTGCCAAGTTGAGTCCCTCTGAACGGCAGGAAGCCTCCCTCAGCGGCGGTGCGACGATGACTGAGCTGGTTGCCAAGTGGGCCTGTGAATACTGCACATACGAGAACTGGCCGTCAGCCATCAAGTGCACCATGTGCCGCGCTCAGAGGCCCAGCGGGGGTGCCATCATTACTGAGGAGCCCTTCAAGAGCAGTCCTGCCCTGGATGCCAGTGTGCATCAGTGGGACCCTGCAGGCCTCAGCAACAGTTCATCTCAGGGGGGATCTAGCTTACTTATATGTCCAGACTCCAGTGCCCGACCCCGTGTTCGCATTGCTGATGTACCCGAGACAAGTAGTAAGTGGTCGTGCCATATGTGCACCTATCTGAACTGGCCTCGAGCTATCCGTTGTACCCAGTGCCTGTGCCAGAGGCAGCAGGCTCAACAGCGACAGCATGGGCAGCATGCAACCCATCAAGGACATCATGCCCAGCAGCCACGCAGCCCCACAGAATCACCCCAGACCTCAGGCTCTGGATGTCATCCCTCTCCCCCAACCACCACTACAGACACTTGTGAGGAATATAATGATCGTAACAGGCTCAACACTCATGCACAGCACTGGACCTGCACTGCCTGCACTTATGAAAACTGGGCCAAGGCACTCAAGTGTGTTGTGTGCGATCACCCTAGACCCAATAGTCTGCTGACTGAGCCCATTGAACTAGCATCGGAACCTGAGAGCCAGCAACCATCCTCAAAACTTATTGAACAGGACAGGGACAACAGGAGGGCTGTTGTTGGCCATGTGGTTGGTCAAGGAGTAGGTGTGGTAGGTGGGATAGGGGGTTGTAGCAGCAGCCAGAGAAGGTCACCTCCAACCTCAAAACTGGAGTCAGAGGTGAACATGGACTTTCAGAGGATTGAAGTGGCATCAGGGGCTGGGATTGGGAGCAAAGAAGATCTTGAGGTGGATTTCAAAAAACTGAAGCAGATTAAGAACAGGATGAGACGGAGTGACTGGCTGTTCCTCAATGCGTGTGTTGGTGAGTTTTAAGGATGTATGATTACACTGAAGTATATTTGACTTGTATTTTTGTTATGTTGTGAGGTGTGCAGTGAGTCAGTTGAATAATATAAGTCAGGCCAACACCATGAAATGGAATTTTCCCAAATTTGTGTGAATGATTCACAGTATTAGTCTTACAACCTGCAAAGCAATTATTTACTAAGCAGTTTATAGAAGTGTACCTAAATTATTTAGCATTTTATTGTAATGATGCTGAAATTCTGTGTATGGTTGGAAGTCCTCTGCACTCAACTAGTAAAAACTTCACTATAAAGACAGCAAGTGTCCGGCCACCCACACTGTACACTGGCGAATGGAGAGTGGGAGGAAGGATGCACATTATAAGAACAACTAGTTATTGCTTTTTTCCCTCTTTTACACCACTGTCTTACTCTTTCTTCTGCCTTTTTCATGGATGAGTAGTTTGTTCTGCACACCCACTCAACCTCCCGTCTGTTTTCCCTATCTGTCTCTCTGACAGATGATTATTCTGTGTTATACCAACTGCACAAATTTGACAGTCACGTTTGCATTTGGTAGACCAATGAAGCCCTTGCAGTGATTAATAATCATGTCTTTTTGTCCTGCTAAGTTCCTCAGAGCCTGTAAGACAGAAAAAACAGTTTACTTTTGGTTCTGCTCAGAGACTCTTGCTGCTTCTCAGATGGTGAAATCCTCCATGTCTGTGTGGCTTGTCCCAGTGGGACCTAGTCTCAGCTGGCCAAAATTTCTGATGCAAGTAGGCATGACTTTTTATTTTTTTAAAAGCATATTCGAGTGTTAGCTTTCCTTATCTGATTGGAAATGTCCCCTAATTCATTCCTCTTCTGTTAAAGGAAAAGAAATCCAAGCCATGTCTAAATTCACTCCCTATTTGGCAAGCATACTAAGACATACTTTGGAAAATTTTATATCTGGAGTTGAGGTTTATGTTATAAGTCAATATCTGCCTCATTTGTTCTTGGGGAAAAAAATAATCCCTGATACAGTTTATCAAAATGGAAATACACATATGCATATTGTTTTTCTTATTTTGCCAACAGTCAGAATGCAAGAGTTAAGGTGCTCAAATGTTGCCATGTTGTTAGTAAGAGTAAATAAAATTTAAAAAGTAGCTGATATACATTTAAGTATAAAGTGAAATGAAAAAATATCCACTTAGACATGTAAAATGTTTCTCAGTGAATTAAACATTAATGCAGCTTTTGAGTTACACAAATACAACTTTTGCCGTTTTCCATCAGCACTGACACAGCAAACCTACTTTAGATAAACTTTGTCTGTTTTGGGTATGTTCAGCATGAATTCTACAGATGCAAGATATAAAAATAGCTGCAGCTTCTGGATCTGAAAAGCCAATGCAGAAGTGCATTAAATCTGAAATCTTTTTCATATCTAGCAGAGGAGAACTTTTCTGATTGCATAAAACACATCCACTTATATAGAAGTCCACTGGAAAACTGCTCTTGCCCACTTGCTCTGTGACCTTTCTTGTTGACTTTATTGGCTTAGTCACTAGATTGGAAGGAGTTTTGAATAAAACATGAAGTTTATTTTGTACATTATGGTTTTTATTAGGCACAAATTTAAGGATTGTCCGGGGTGTTCTTATTCGCTAATGGCTTGTTAATCCTGAGTCGTTAGCTAATTGGCATACGGCGTCCTCAGTTTGACAGTCAGATCTACCGCTTGCTTGTCTTGTCAGGTTTGGTTTGAAAACACCAAGATGGCAGAGACGAGCACGCCCAGCTTTTGGCTTCATAACAGGTCATCTCTAACAAATGGGAGATGTCACGGTGGTTATGTGGTTCTACATCAGGCTTGGTCATGGGTTCTGGTCTTGCATGAAGTCAGACTAAACCGTTAAATCTGAAATAACACGTAATGCAACATTAATAGAAATCACATGTTTTTAAGGCTGCATGTTTTGATAAACAACATCTGTTGTGCTGCTGAAACATTTCAGGATTGCAGGCTTGTAGACGTACACGATCAACATTAAAACCACCTGCCTAGTAATGTGTAGGTGTCCCTCGTGCTCTTAACACATCTCTGACTTGTACATTGAACACCTCCTCTCAGGGTGACTTGTGGTGTCTGACAGCAGATCCTTTGGGTGCAGTGGGTTGTAGGGTGTGTCCTCAGCAGCATTGGGGTAACGTTTTCAAAAACATAATACATTTTGTTACTTAATTACTCCCTGTGGGAAGGTAATTTGTTATATTACTTGATATATTCTTTGGTATTCTATAACATTACCTAAGATGTATTGTCACATAATTGTAATGTACAGTCCTACACACTGACACAAATTCCTATCCTAATGAGTCTTTCTTTTACTGTTTAAGTATGAAAACCAGCCCACAGAGCACTTCACAAATATGTTGAGGCCACAGAGATTCTGCTGCAGAACTTGGTATGGTACAAGCCTGACTGCTCATCATTTTGTTCTTTGTTCAGTCTTTGGCTGCTTGGCTGAGGTTAGCATACACTTAGCTTTAGCATCACTCTGGATCCAGGGTTCTTCACTACTAGCTTTATATTAACATGTTGTCTTTACAGATGCTTACAAAGACAGACATTTGTGTTAGCAGCAGTGAAAAGTTGTTAGTAACCTGGACACAGTTGGCACTTTACAGTCACATTCTTGTCCTTTCATGCAGTAAAAATGAAGACCATCCATACATTCATCCATACATTCATCCATCCATCCGTCCATCCATACATTCATCTGTCCATCCATCGGTCCGTCCATCCATCCATCCATCCATCTTCTTTTGCTTATCTGGGACCGGGTTGCAGGGGCAGCAGCCTAAGCAGAGAAACCCAGACCTCCCTCTCCCCACCCACGGCCCCCAGCTTATCCTGGGGAACACCGATTCGTTCCCAGGCCAGCCGAGAGATATAATCTTTCCAGTATTTTCGGGGTTCTGCCCCGGGGCCTCCTCCCAGTAGGACATGCCTGGAACACCTCACCCAAGAGGTGCCCAGGAGGAATCCTATTTAGATGCCCAAACCACCTCAACTGGCTCCTTTCGATGTGGAGGAGTAGTGGCTCTACTATCAGCCCCTTTCGAATAACTACACTCCTCATCCTATATCTAAGGGAGAGGCCAGTTCCTCAAAATTTGTAGGCTGCCCTGCCATTTTCCTGGTCATATTCATAGTCCAGGTGCAGAAAAAAAAGAAGCCACATTTGATTTTCTTTTTCTGCTTATCGTTCAGTTAATTGAATAATTTATGTATTACAAATAACGGCATAATTGTTGGATTAGTAACTAATATAATTACTGAAATTAGTACGGTAATGGCTTAGATTATTACAGAAAATATAATGTGATTACAGTGACGCCCTGACTGGATTGGGATGGTACTGCTGTGTCCTGCGAATGTTCAGTCACATAACACTAATGATTTCGGTGGTCAAGTCAACTCTGTTGGCTTTATCTTGGTCCTGAAGTCACACCTGAACAATCGGGTGGGGTGGGGTGGTGGTGGTCTGCAGTTCTGCACAATCTTTCACTAGTGGTGTGTTGAAGTAGCATCCACGTGAATCAACACAGATTTTGCTGCAGACCGTTGCGTTTTAAATAGATCCTTAATGTTATTCACGTCATCTGTCAGTAGTTTTAATGTAGTGGTCGGCTAAGAAAGCCTCGTGTTAAATCAAACAATCTGTGATGAAGTGCTGAAGACAAAGTAAATACCATTTCACTCCCAGAGTTTTTAAATCGTGGCCTTAGTTTCCTGATAGCTGAGCTTGTTTCCCGAGGGGCCTGCTGCACTAAAATTAGCACGGCCCATGTAACAGAAGTCAAAAATAAAAAATGCCTGTGGCTGTAGAAATTACCTTCACTCTTGCACAGTGTGCATGATCCTAGACCTACTCTTTGAACTGAACTAATGTTGCCTACATGTGTGGTGTTTGTGTTTGTAAATAAATAAAGTACTTAATAAGTGCATAAATATGCCATTAAATGCACCAAAAATACGGGGCTGTAGTTTTAGTGAATTTTGGTTTTCACTGTATATATCTTTTCACTTTTTCATATTTAGGAATTTGAAGCCTTACTTTTGACTGTTACTGTCGCTGTATATAAGAATGGCGGTTTGGGAAAAGTCCTTACTTGCGTTATGTTTTCATAAAGGTGGGAAATCTGTGTTAAATGTAAGGAAAGCCGTGATAAGCACATCATGTAAAACCCTTATTTATTCAAACATATCAAATGTTTTAACAAAAAAAAAAAATGTTATTTTTTAATGGGTAATGAGTCTGGACTGCAGGCAGACTCATTTAGCACCTGGAGATTTTATTAGAGATTCACACTGTTGTAGTAAGGGCAGGATGTGACTTGCCAATGTCTTGCTGAAATAAGGAAGGCCTTTCCTGGGAAATGTGTAGTTTGGATGGCATAATTTTGAATTAATGCTGTGCAAGTTGCCATGTGCAATGATGCACCTCCATAACATCTCATATGCTGGCATTTCAGCTCCTGCACAAGCCAGATGATCTCTCTCTCCTCTTTTTGCCTGGAGGATGCGGTAACCATGATTTCCCACTTTTAACTTGGATTTGTGGATGCAGTAACCAACTGTGTTTAGTTTTCTAAAGTGTTCTTGAGCCCATACAGTGATTGTGTTGTTTTAATTTAGTGCCACACAAAGATCACAGCTATTCTGTATTGTTTGTGGGCATGTTTTCTTGTGTTGCTGGCACAAAATTCAGTATGACCATACATTTTTCAGAAAACAATACACTTCCTGAGGTTTAGCTTTTGTTGGCTATTTAACATTTTCAGTTAAATAGGATCTAAATCATTTTGCAAATCATCATATTTTGTTTTATCTACATTTTACACATACCAGCTTTGTTTTTCTTTTTTTTTTTTCTTTTTTTTTTTTTTGGAAAAAGGGGGTTGTTCATGCAGTTCAAAGGCTCGGATCCTCCTGCTTTAGGAATGTGAAAGGAAACAGGTGTGTAGTCAAAGGAAGCCAATGTGAACAAAAGAGGAATGTACAAACCTCCTTTCTGAGTTGAATTACAAATGATAAAAGTAATAACTCGGTAATAATTTCATACATTTAGCAATATATATAGCCTTGTAGTTTATGTTGTGGTTCAGTCAGAACCTTAATTAAAATCAATCAGTCTCACTGTCAGATATGCACAGAAAAAACTATATTTTATGAAGCAAGTATATAAAATGAATGCAAAAAGTTTATTAAGGACAGATTTCCCACAGTAATGGTCCGACTGTAATGTGTCTGTAGATGCGGTTGTAATTATACATTGTTTTTAGTTCCTTTAGAATCATGAATATAAGATAAAGTTTATTTGTCACATGCACAGTTATACACAGTACAATGCACAGTGAAATGTATTTTGTACCTGCAGCCGATAATAAGTAGTAAAAATTTATAAATAAGAAGAATAAAAATAAGAATTCTTTTACGTTACTTCTATGTAAGATTTACGTCAACCTGACATTAAATATATGAAAAAGCAACAGAAATGCTTGCAATGACGCAGTGTTTCTTGATGTCTGTTTTTCCAAAGTAATGTAGAATAATAAAATCTGGTAACATTTGTGAGGATGCAGCATATTGTAATATCTATAAATGGTGTTGTTATATTGTAAAATGTGAAACCAGTGTAGGTATACTTTGATGCTGTCTTGCTAGCCTTTCACACTTAAAGCACACTTCTGTGTGAGTACCGGCAGGCTGCTCAGCGTTATCTCAGACTACTAAAGACCTCTTTCAGGGCAGTCATTTCGATATGTGATTGCAGGCAAAGTCCACATGTTACTATTAACACTTAGAGTAACAAAACGCTAACACTAAGAGATGCCACTTGGCCAACCCACACAATACAGAGGAATTTATATTTATTACAACATTTCTTTGGAAATTCAGTTGAGTTTTATTAATTTATGTGCTCTTTAAGTTGTGCATACTTTTTTTTAAACAGTGCTCCTCCAAGATATTTATTATCTCCATTCCAGGTGTCCTTGAATGGGAAGGCAGATCCCTATAACGGCAGAGTATTTAAAGTTTTACTCTGAAGCGGCTGTTTAAACAGGAAACTGTACCAATCGCAAATAGACTTTCAATCACCCACATTCATTTGTTGATTCTGCTATGATGGAGGTGGACACTATCCCCATTATTGAAATGGCATTTGCTTTGTAGGAGAAAAGGACAAGAATCACTTAGTCTGATCCATTCTGTCACACCGGCCTGTCTTTAAGTGTATGTCTGTTTGCGTATTGCAGCCTTTTGTGTTCACCGAAGGATCTGTGAGTACAGTACTGACTGCAGGGCTACAGGCACACCCACACTAATGGAGCGTTTTGTGGAAAGTGGTTTTGTGATCCTCTCTATCACGCTGTGCTTCTATTGTGTAGTTTCTCTCCTCATCCCTCACAGCGCTAGTCAGCTCCACATGGCACAGCAAGTCCTTCTACCCACTCCATGTCTCTCTCGCTCTCGCTCACATGCAGATTATGCAGCTGAGCATTGTGTGTGGTCCTTTGACGTGAGAACAAAAGCGCAACAGTGTTTAATGCTATCAAATGTGCGAGAGAATGCCACACGGGCATTTACTGTATATGCTAGAAATGGGAAGAGAGTATTTGGAAGAAATTTACACTTTGATTTTTATTTTATTTTCATTTGGCATAAAAATACATCAAAGTAGTTTACTGCTTAAACTGCTAATAAATCATTTTAATCTCACTGTGTTGGATCACAGAACTAGAGGCTGGCACCAGAATTATTATTATGGCTTTGTTTTGATTTTCCATTAGTTTTTATTTTTATTTGGGTTAGAAGTTTTGTTTTCAGTTCATTTTCAATAGTGAATTTTGTGATCATTTGTTTCAGTGTAGTATTTATTGTTTTAAAATATTTTATTACTTTTTTTTTTTATCAGTTACACTGTCTGCTTTAGCTTTTGTGATAAAACTGAGGTTATTGTACTGATGGTGTCTAACCAGATACTTACTCTGGATGGCATTACTTTGGCCTCCAGTAAGTCTTGGAGTCATTTTTGACCAGGATATGTCCTTCCATGCACATATTAAACAAATATGTAGGACTGCTTTTTTGCATTTGTGCAATATTTCTAAAACTAGAAAAATTTTGTTTCAGAGTGATGCTAAAAAACGAGTTCATGCATTTATTACTTACTTATTTACCTTACAGAATAAAGCACCTTGACATGACTGTTGTTGTGATTTGGCACTATTTAAATAAAACTGAATTGAATTGAATTAGTCTTCTATGCACGAAGTCCCTCCTATATTAAAACACAAAGCTAAGTAAAAATGTGTGAGTTTGTCACTAAATATCTCACTGTATGTGTGATTTTTTTAAGAGAAAAGATTGTGATGTTCCCTATAATGATTTAAGCTAGTAACTTTGGGGGGGGGGGTTGCCGATAACCTCATGTTACTATTGGTTCTTATGAATTCTCAAAAATGCAGAAGAAAATACGGCAGATTAAAAAGTTTTAAATTTTGATGCACCCCTATGTACTTTGTGGGTTTGTAACTCAGTTTGCATAATATATAAGGGTAAAATTTTGTATTGCTTCATTAAATATGCTAAAGTTAATATATTTTTAAAAATCAGCTGATTTTCATCAATTTTAATTACATTTTTTTTCCCCTCACAAAATTACCCATAATTTTTCCAGCAGTATGCAGCACTTCATGAGCTGGTCACTATTTGAGTTCGTGCTCAGGAGGTTGACATAAATTATTTCATTTACACTTCACCCAAAAAAGAACAGACAAGCTAACAGCTGCCTCTGTCTGCTCAAACATATCCTTCAGCGCTCATGCTACAACCTAAACTTGAAGATTAAGGATGTGAAAAAAAAAGAACTGACAGATCACAGTGCGCCCCCCTGATGTCTTTTCCCCTTGACTTCAAAGTCAGCGAAGTCTCAAAGCTGTTGCAGCTGCCACAGAGATAAAACACATTCAGATCCCCAATATTTCATATATTTTATTGTAGCGTAGATTGACCTCTGTGCAAGGTTGTCTTTTTATGACTCTATTGTGTGATTTGACTACAGTGGTCAGTATGTCTGCTCATTTCTGATTTGTCCACATCCAAAAGTGAACTGAAAAAGCTTTTCCTTCTTTTCTTTTTTTTCTTCTTTTTTTTCTCTCAGCAGATCCTTTTAAATTTTATGTTTACATTTCTTCATGAAAATGATTGCCAGTTAAATGCATTTTTATGAAAATGCTTATATGGGTCAAAGGTATCAATAGAAAAGGTCTTCACTTCAGAACGTCCACAGTGGCCACTTGTTCAATTTATTAATTAATGTGACCTTTTTCCTTCCCCTCTTTGTCTGAAAGGTGTTGTAGAAGGTGACCTGGCAGCTGTGGAAGCCTACAAGACATCAGGAGGTGACATTGCGAGACAGCTAACATCTGACGAGGTGCGCCTATTAAACCGGCCCTCAGCGTTCGATGATGGCTTCACGCTTGTTCACCTGGCCATCCGCTTCCAAAGACAGGACATGCTGGCAGTATTACTCACAGAGGTCAGTGGAGACATTGTTCTCTTTCAGAAATGCCCTGCCCTAAGCTATCGGCTTTTTGAATTATGTTTTTACATCATCCAAACACTAGACCATTTTATATGCATGGCTGTATTGTTATTCTGTAGATCAGTATGATTAAGAGTGCAGTGGTTAGCAATGTCGCCTCACAGCGAGACAGCTGATCGGCTGGGGGTTTTGTGTTTAAATGTTCTCCCTGTAGCAGAAATTGTGATGCTGTGCTTGTGTCCATTTGCGTAGTGCTTTAGCTGCACAGAGTGAAGGATTTTGGGTATGCATCCAACACAGACACATTAGTGTGAAATCATCTGAAACACCAACAGCGCAGTAGACTTAAGTGGGCATTTTAATTGTTTTTAACACTTAGTTTCACTTCATTACAAAGACGCCATTTGTATATTGTTACTTCTGTGTTCTCTGCAGCAGGTACTCAACTGTATATGAACGTCTGCAAAGCTTTGCATAGAACCAGCACACAGCCACTGTGGTCTCTTTTGCCTGTGCAGGTGTCCTCCAAGCTCTGGTTTCCTCTCACAGTCCAAAGACAAACCTGTTAGACAGATGGAGGATTTTGAATTGGTTGCAGGTGTGAATGTCAGCGTATAAATGGTTGTTTGTCTCTTTGTGTTAACCCTGTGATGTACTGGCGACATGTCAGGATAGGGATGCACAATTGCAGCCAAAATAAATATCACAATTGTTTTGATCAATATTGACATCACCATTATTTGCCATGAGTATTTATTGATTTTTAATGCCAGAAATGTTTTATTCACATGTCACACTGAGCTCTACACTGCTCCTATTCTATTCCTCCTGTGACGTGTTGCATAGAGTTTAGGGAAAAATTATTACACAAGGAGATAAAAAAAAATTTTTGTCCAGGATGTTTACCATTTTCCTGAAGCCTTCATTTCTCGCCATGTTTACTGTACACTTATATTTGGCCTAATAGAATGTGACTGCGTTGGTGATTTCAGTGCGTCTTTGTGAGTTTGATGGATATGCTGATGTGCTTTACAGTCTCACTTTTACGGATGAATGAGTTGATGATGGACTATTTCATGTTAGCAACCATTGCATTGTTTTTCTTGGCCGTCATGCATTTGTTGTGCTGCAGTTAGTGGTGTGTTTTCAGCTGGTTGAATAAGTTAGTTGTGCTGCTTTGCAGTGCAGGTGCAACTCTACAGCACTCTTTGCATATGATTTGTTCTTCGTTAACACCAGTTTGCCTAAATCCAAAGTATTTCCAAGCAACCGATGATGACCCACCTCTAGGAACAAGTTCTTCGACTTCTGCTGTGCCAGATATTTTATTTTTGCTTTCACAGCCTGTTATCCATTGCATATCTGTCTTTTAATGTAGTGTTACTTATCCAGACTACATCCAAGAAAACTTCAAGGTCCATGATGCAGGGAACGGCAGTAACTGGGACATGCAGGCACGTCATCAAGCAATAATTTAGGGAGCACTTGATTTGCTTTTGCTTTGCGATGGTGAAGCACACATTTTCAGTATTGGCTGATTGTGTTCAGTTTGCAGAAGGCCAAAATCACGATCGAGATTAACATTCAATTAATTGTGTAGCCCAAGGTTGTACCTAGTCGCTCACTCAGGGTCAGCTGGGATAGGTTTGTCTATCCCGTGCCCCTAGTTTGAGATGCGATTAAGGAAATGGCTCAATCTTAAAAATCTTTTTCAAAGGCTGAGCATAGTAAGTGTGCAAATGTACATTTCTTACGAGCGAGAATTTATTAGATGACAGCTACATATGGGGCACTTTAAAGAAAGTGTAACCCATTTTTCTTTTAGTTAGATGCAAATATTTGTAGCAAGGAAAATACTATTGCTTGACTTGATCTTCTAGCGTATCAACCCAGTAATTGTAGTTTTATTTATGAATAAAGAGCATTTGCTAGACCCCAAAACTGGATCATAAACATTTGCAGGCCACAGTGTTTCTTTTTGTGTCAGAGATGATGCAGCTTCTTCCCCTACTCTCATACAGTGAGGTTAGCCAGGAGAAGTCCTTGGACCAGAGTGTTTTTAGTAAGGAGAGGAACTGCGATTCAGCTGCACACTCCCTCTGCTCAAAGCATATAATAATCTGTTTCTCTGTCAGTAATTATTTAATTGCATTAGTATTGTATGTTCAGTGCTCTGGTGTGTCTGTGCAGTGAGGCTCACTAAGCGTGCGCGTGTGCGTGCGTGCGTTTGTGTCTGCTTGAATTGTGCATGTGCTGATGCTGACTGCATCCCTCTTGCCTTCAGCTCTGTGATCCCAGATTATCTGTACACACACCTCTCCTCCCACACTCAGCCGCTGCCCCAGTTTCTTTTCCAAGAGGGTTAGTGAGTAACCATTGGATCACGTCCCCAAAACGCTCCAGAGCTGACACCTGCTTGAACTTGCAGTGTCCTAGAGGTGATTTAGATTTGATTAGTGAAAGTAAAATTAGCTCAGAACACAGTCATCCAAGTCTCCTGCCTAAAGACACAAAAATTAATGACTTTCCTAAGTGTTCAGGCTGCGACTCTGGTGGAATTTGTTAGAAATTCACTGGATTTATTTAAAAAGCGAAATAAATTCGATTCTTCAAGCTTATCACCCAGTTATTGGTTTAAATCTTTGTTCCTAAATTTTCCCTCTATAGAAGGTCACTTTAAGCTAAATATATGCTCATGGTTTTCCAGTCTATGTTAGAATATAAAAATGGGCCTTGATCTCTATAACTGACTCTGTTCTTCTCTCTGGATCTCTTTATCTTAACACCTCTGATCAGGTCTTATCAAAGTCAAGTGATTTATTTCAGGCAGCTGAAGCTATGACTGTTTAGTTTTATTCTTCTTAGACGTCAGTGGAGCATTGCATACAGTTGGCTTTGTATCATTTCAGATTGCATTTTTTAATTTTATGGTTTCTTTTTTTAAAATGTTTCACGATTGTAGGAATTACTCTCGCTCAGTTCTTAGCCCCTGTGCCCTATACTCTTCATGTAGATTTTATTTCCCACTCCATATTCTCTCCTCTTTGCAGGTATCCCAACAGGCAGCCAAGTGCATTCCAGCCATGGTTTGTCCTGAGCTAACAGAGCAGATCCGTCGTGAGGTAGCAGCCTCTCTTCATCAGCGCAAGGGAGACTTCACCTGCTATTTCCTCACTGATCTAGTGACATTCACCCTGCCTGCAGGTCAGCACCTCATAAGCAAAGCAAAAAAATAAATACAGCCAAAAATATTAACCTCTTTGATGGCAAAAAAAAAAAAAAAGGTAAAAAGAACCAATTCATGAACTCCAAAAGCTGTCAAAGTGTGCTTTCTATACAAGGAGAAAATAAAACTCTGCAGCTGAAAAAACTCAGCCAAGCCATTCCTTCTGGCTTTCCGACTGTGTATCAGAATGCTTGTTTTGTTTACTTCTGGCGTATAAGATTGCTTGTTGTTCGAGTGCTGCGGGGACATAATGATACGGTTGTCTGTTTCCAGCTGCCACAACATGGAGGCTACACTGTTTGAGTATTGGAATAGCATACTGAAAATACCATACACTGCCAACTATGCACCAACTATGCTTGACTTTCATTCATAGCAAAGCCATATGTAGTGTTTTTCCCAGTGTCTTTCAGTAAAATTGCATGTATCCAGTGCTATTTCTGTTTAATTTTATTGTGTGGAATTGCTATTATGGTTCAGGCTGTTGCTGGTAGCTAAGCTAAGGATTTTTGTTTTGCAGAGTGTTCAGGACAGTGCCGACCTTGGCCTCTGGCCACTATAGAAACCCATTCTGTTCAGTTCCACAAAGTCAATGCATTCATTTATTTTAGCTAAAGAATAAGCTACTGTGTTGACAAGAGCTCAGGGCAGGCAGTGAAAGCCACGGGCTGTTGTTGAGAGAAGAAAGCATGGTGGCTTGAGTTGAGATGAGTCTTAGTTTTACAGGTAATTAAAATAAAGATGCACACATCCATCAAGTAAAATGTTAATTAAACCATGAATTTCCTGCATCCCTCTCCTTTGTGTTTCAGACATTGAGGACTTGCCCCCAGCAGTTCAGGAAAAACTTTTTGATGAGGTGCTGGACCGAGATGTACAAAAAGGTGACATTTTTACTCTTTTCTGCTTTATGAACACCTATCACATGCTGTTCTCAAGTATCCACACAATTGTTATGAGAGTGTGAGAGAGAAACCAGATCCCCCTGATGGTATGGCTGCCTGGCACACAAAGGGAGTGCCCTAACAAACTGTTTACAATAACAGGGAGGCTGCAGAGGGCTGGCAATGTTGTCTTACTTGTATTTTCTCTCTTGCCAACAGTTTTTTTTTTCTGCATATTTGTCACACTGCCAGGTGGTCTCACTTTAGGATATGTACCAGTTGCCTCTGTGCTAATCAGCTTAATTGAGTTTTAGGAATTTCTTTGATCCCTGTTGAATGATTGTACTTCCTTTTAGCCCACACATAAACACATTTAAAAGGCAGCACCTTTCTTTATTAAAGTTCCTGCTAATTTGTGTGCCCTTCTCAGTGTTTCATCATCTCGGTGTGTGCCAAACATTGTATCAGGGACTGCAGTATAAACAGACCTGTCACCTTCACCTTTGCAATTAAATTTAGGAATCTTTCTCCTTTTTCAGGTTAAGGGAGTAGGACAAGGGTATGCGGTACTCTTTAAAACCTTGTTACCTGGCCTTGTAATATCCTTACAAAATTACTTGCAGGAAACAAATAAACAAAAAATAAATAAATAAATAGCAGCATTTAAAACTATCAAGAGTACAAAATATCATAAAGAAGGGACCAATCCGTGGTGGGAGCTTTGTGTCGTTGCGTCAAGAATAATTGACTTCTTAGTCTAATTTAAAGTGAGAAAAGACAAATTGATTTTCGTATGCTGAGCTGCTAAATGAATCAGACATTGATATATTTAAGCAGCAGTTCTACAACCTAAAGCAGACCAAAAAAAAAAAACATGAGCTGGCGCGTTCCAATTTACAGCATGTTTGTTCCATAGAGTATCTGTCTACTTTATCTTATCTGGCTCTCTGTTATAACCTGACCTTTAGTAATCATCTGGTTTTGTGGTTTGCAAGCAGAAACTCTTATGTCAGAACTATTTTCACAGATGTGAGCAGGCTTTAACAAATACTGAAACACCATGGCCTTTGTACAACCACACTGTTGGACTTCCTGGTACAGCATGTTCTCTTATTGGTGTCATTACCACATGATGGGGATCGTTTTGTTTTGTTGTTTTTTTGTTTTTTTTTTAGCAGAGATATTGGATAGGTGGAAGAATGATGGATGGATGAATAGATTGATTGATTTGATTGATTTTACTTAATCTTGTCTCCCCTCGTGTTCAGAACTTGAAGAGGAGTCTCCCATCATCAACTGGTCCCTGGAACTTGGGACTAGGTTAGACAGTCGACTGTATGCCCTCTGGAACCGCACAGCTGGGGACTGCCTCCTTGACTCTGTGTTGCAGGCTACGTGGGGCATCTATGACAAAGACTCAGTGCTCCGCAAAACCCTTCACGACAGTCTGCATGACTGTTCTCACTGGTAAGGCCTGCACGCTGGGGACTAGGTGTGCGTGCATGCCTGATTTGCATCTTGTATTAAACATATTCACACCATGTTAGTCAGTGACACAGTACACCATACATACATTTTAGATGGGTGTTAACAGGACTCGGAGCTTGTAAATTGCTCTTTTTAATAACTGTAGTTAGCATCCAGTTTATTTAGGCAAATACCTTGGGGAAAAAAATGCATTTTTTCATGTTAAAGTACTAAAGACTGAATAAAGAGGTTATTTTTACTCTTAACTCACACATTACCAATGACGCAGTAGCAAGATATCCATGTCTTATCCAGTTTCTTCTCATGTTTAGCTGACCTTTTCCACAGAAACATTTGTAGAACATAAAAACATGAAATGACTGAGCTTCAGTGCATCTCTGAAGGACAACATGAGCTTTGACTTTCTAAAGTGTCTTTAGATTTTGTTTTCCTTTAGCACATCTGTGGAACATGTGTTTTAGAGGTTGGGGTGTGCACTCAGAATCCAAGGTTTAGATTGGCAGCTTATGCAGAGATCAGAGGAAGGAGAAACTAGGACTAGCTGAAGAAGACACACATTTTGGAGCAGATTAACAAACCTGAGCTTTGGGGGTATTAAAGCAGTTTAAAGGCGCAGGCATCTTTAAAGCCCTATAAAAATAGAGTATAAATGCTATAAAGTTTTCATTTGGGCTGTCAGTTTTTTCCCCACAATATAAGTTATTTTATGCCCTTAAAGATGTAAAATGACTCCTCCGTCTTCTTAGATTAATTGAAATGACCATTCTCTGCTTTAAATTTCCGCATGACACCATTTAAGTTGCACACTGAATCACGAGTGGCTCCAAAATTATTGTGATGTTCCAAAACATGCTTATAGGTACAAGCTTTCCACTTCAGGCAGATGAAAATTGAAAACAGGCTTCTGGTATTAAATTCACATAAATTGTTCTTCACACAAGAGACAAAAACAACAACAAAAAAAAAGAAGACACATTTTTGAGTGGAGGGGCACTGAGACTGACTCCAAATCCCAGTGTGACACATCTATTTGTGAGAAACTCTGGGTTTTTCAGTGAGATAATTGCTATTTAGATATAATGAGTAATGCCATTTAGCCCAAACCACGACAGACATGGAGGAATGTAGTCAATTGCTAGCCTACGCCTTGCTGCACGGAGGTCAAATAATGTCACAAGCTAAACAGTGTGTGCGTGTGTGTGCAGGTTTTACACGCGTTGGAAGGAGTGGGAGTCGTGGTATTCCCAAAGCTTTGGTCTGCACTTTTCTCTCCGAGAGGAACAGTGGCAGGAAGACTGGGCTTTCATCCTGTCCCTTGCCAGCCAGGTACATGTACATGAAAGTAAACACACACACACATTAACATGGTGGACAGGAGCTTGATGTGCTTAAAATGTGACACGCTAATAATGTGTGAATTATGCAAGAAGCTTTACTGCTCTTGGCACGGTATGCTTAACCTGTAGTGCCCTCTGAAAGTGCATCCTGTCTGTCATCAGCACTTCTCTGTTTCTCGCTGCTCTTTGTGACCTCACTGACTAAGTATTAGGGTGGGCTGTTATTATATCTGGGTGTGAAAGCTCATTAATTGTGAGTGTTTCTCATGTTTTCACATTTAGAGTATACTGGTAGCATTCAAGAACCTTCACTTTGTAGTTTCCCTAGCCCAAGTGTGTTGTTTTTTTTTGTTTTTTTGTTTCTTTTTACATTTTATGTGTGTTTTCTTTTACAGCCAGGATCCAGCCTGGAACAGACCCACATTTTCGTTCTTGCACACATACTTCGCAGGCCTATCATCGTCTACGGAGTGAAGTATTACAAAAGTTTCCGTGGTGAAACACTCGGGTACACCCGCTTTCAAGGTGAGCAAAAATAAATAAATGAATTAAACGATGTTTGGGTTAAATATCTGTTGAGTTCAGCTTCATTCCAGTGGACATAGAAGGACTAGGCTTTCTTTGTGAAGTAGCTCCAGCCTACATGTGTCTGCATAACATTCATAGCTGACATAACTGCCCCTCTGATCTGTCAGTAAGTGCTGTTTACAGCAGTTATTAGTCTTGTCTTTCATTTAATGAGTAATTTTGTACCGTGTTGCTCAAAATGACAAAAATAAATAAATATTTAAAAAAAATGTCACACTGAGTCAGAGGAGCACAGAGGAATTGTGTTGTGGTTTTAGACACATCCAGATACAGCTGAACATATGTAAACCATCAGCAGTCAAGCAATCCTGAGAGCACAGACACCAGGGTCCACCTTTACAACTAGCAGTAAAAACAGTCTGGATTCAATTTGCCTGCTGAGTGATGCTGTGCAGGGGATGATGAAAGTGCTCTGTAAGGGCCAACTGCTTGTGGTAAAGGCTGCCTGATGGACGGTGATTTACTGTTGCCAGGAGCTAATGTAAAACACACAGAGAGGAAGGCGTGCTTATGGGCGCCTATAGAGAGGGGTGGGGTGCCTCAGTTAAAATGTGAACAAGTGAACCCAGTAAAACCACAGCAGTTACCAGGAGAGTGGCAACACAAAGGCTTCTCAATAGTGGCATCGGTTACAGAGGTATTCATATGATGTGAGAGCTGATTTGTCTGTCATCATTCATTGTTTTGTTTTTATATGTATTAGCAAGTCAGCAGTGACTGTTGTAGGACATCTGTCTGACAGTTATGTTTGAACCAAACTGGGTCATACAGCAGGACAGTGATCCCAAGCACATCAAATCTACAACAGAACAACTGAAAAAGAAAAGAATGAAGTGTGCGCTCCAAAAGTACCTCATACCTCCTTTTCCTTACCACTTTTTCTTGACGTGCATTACCCACAGGGTACAGTAACAGTACCTTCATTAATAGACAGATGGCTCACGATCTGACGGTAAATAATGTTTGTGCGTTTCTACACATCATAAAAATCAGATTTCAAGTTTATATGGTGGAACAGTTTGTAATAATTCAGCTCGCCTCTGTATAAATCCTGCACTCCACCTGAGTCTCAGTCCTCAGGACCTCTAACAGCACACCCAGGGATTTCTATCAGCAAAGTTATTCCTTATATCAGAAGTATACTGATTCTCCTCCAGTCTCCTCTCATTGATCCCAGTGGCTTTTTTCAGAGAGAAACAAATGTGTAAAACCTGTATTTTGATTGGTAGGCTTACATCACGCTCTTCCTCAGCTCCCTCATCAGTTATGCTTGTTTTTGAGTTTCTAATTTGCGCTGCTCTTTGTAAAATGCTGGTTATTAATTACTGAAATGAACTGGTTGGGTCTTTGTATATAAATTTTGGCACTGTTAGTGGATCACCCTGCAATTGTGGTATCACAATTTTTTGCCCTCCTTAATAAATCTGTCCCATAGCCTGTAAAATTAATCTTATTTATACATGTATACATCTTATTTTCTTATATTTACCAGCTGAATAGTGATTCATTGTAACTTCTTTCCTCCTCCTTGTTTAGGATTGACTGAAGTAAAATTCTCTCCAGCCATCACTTACCCCAGCTGACCAAAACTAAAAATTAATTCATGATCCTCCTAAAGGCTGCAATACAACAGCAGACCTTACTAATTCAAACAAAATTATACAAAACCTTGGAGGCAGGGTTGATCAGCTTATTAATTAGCTCATAATCTGGATTTAGAGAGCTGACATAAATACAAGAAGCAGTGTGATGTTCAGTCTAGCTGTGCATTTAACAGGCTATTGTTGAAAATTCAAAATTTTCTAGCAGGTTATGGCATGAAATGGAAAATGCAATTAGAATTAACAAAACTTTGTCAGTTTTGTTGATCATGTTCATGAATGGTCACATGGCCCGTTGCTATGGCAGTCCCAGTGTGCCCTATGCTAGAGGTGGTAATAAAGGAAGCATTGAAGCTCCTTCAGAGAGTTCTTATTATGTCTGCCACACAGGTGGAAGCACCTGTGTGGCAGACTGCTTCTCAGTTTGGAACTTCCTAGGCAAAATGGACTATTGGAACGCACCCGAGCTGTTTCAATGACCCAGTCAAAGTGCAAACTGAAATTCTGTAAGTGGGACCTTTTAAGCAAATGCCCACAAACCTCAAGGAACTGAAGCAACGTTGTAAAGAAGAGTGGGCCCAAGGCCCTCCACAATGATATCAGACGCTGATGAAGTCATAGAGAAAAAGATTACTTTGAGTTATTCCTGCTAAAGTTGGTTCTTCGTGCTTCTGAATCGTGGGGTGGGCTTAGCAGTCGTTTGGAACTTTCAGAGTTTCATTGGAACAGAAATATTCAAATTAATTATTATTAATTATTATATTAAGTTTATTCCAAAAATAACCCCAATAACAAAATGTGTTTAAAGAGTTTAAAAGATTCCAACAGTAGTATTTTTTATGCTGTCCTCAAGATGAAGAATGTATTGTAGTGTATTACAAGCAGTTCTGAAGTGAAGAGAGTTTGATTGTGCAGCTACTCCATACCTGACCAAGAATTTGCTCCGAAAAATAGTGTTAAAAATGTTAAGTAGCCATGCATTTTCTTTTATTATTTGTACATCACATGTATATGTATGTTTTTATGCAATACCAAAAGATAGTTAAATATTGTATAATGAATTAAATTGGCACATTAGCAAACCAATTCTCTTTGTGTCCTTCCTGCTTCACCTCCAGGTGTGTACTTGCCTCTTTTATGGGAGCAGAGTTTCTGCTGGAAGAGCCCCATCGCTTTGGGTTACACACGGGGCCACTTCTCAGCATTGGTGGCCATGGAGAACGATGGCTTTGACAATCGCGGCGCAGGCGCCAACCTCAACACGGATGATGATGTGACAGTGACGTTCCTGCCTCTGGTCGACAGCGAGAGGAAGCTGCTTCACATTCACTTCCTCTCGGCGCAGGAAGTAAGGAGCTCCTCAGATTTACTGTTTTTAAACTTGTACTAAGCACGCACATTATGCTCATTTACAGGTACAAACACAGACTGTAAACAAAAGATGTATGTAGCCTGCACACTTTCTATTGACCAGCAAAAAAGTTAATTTGTACTGTGATTTCTCAGAAAATCAGCTTCCTTCTTGCTTAATTTCTTAACTCACCAATATCAGCAGACACACTTCCTGATTTCCCTTTTAGCTTTTCACCTACAAACTGTCGGGGATTCTAACCAAAAATGCATAGACTGTATATGAAAGATGGATGTATCCATCACATCCTTACCCAATGATTTCTGGACTCCAGATTTTGAAGTCTCTGTGTCAGTGTTTTGGCCATCACTGTTAATTTTAGGAGCCAGACATTTGGACCAAAGGGTGGAGAGCTGTTATCAGCTGACTAATATGGTACATCCCTAATCTGTATGGGTGCAACACACAGACACAGTATATATACTAATTAGTAACACTAAATTTGAGTTTAAGCTGCTCTATAGCATAAATAAAAGTGGCATGAAAACATGGTAAGCCACTACCAGTACTTGTTTACTGGACTGGTGGTGGTGGTTTTTCAGAAATACAGCTTTGACATACCTGTGGGCCATAGTTATATGTTCAGAATTACTAACACTAGCATGCAGCATTTAACATAAAGGATTTATTTACTCTTACAGGGACGTTGCTGCCAAAAAATAAAAAAGATATTCACTCAGTCTGTAGTTCCTCTGGTGTCAGACGAGCATAAAGACAAAAGTATCTGCTTCAGCAGGCAACACCAGAACATCTGGTGCGATTTCCTCATTTTAGACTTAGTTAGCAAAAGCAAATCTAGCCAATAGAAAAAACATGTCAGACTTGGCGGCAGCTACCAGTCTTTGTTTGTGGGTGGGAAAGCTATCTACTAGAAACATGCAAATGTGTTACATATAGAAATGTCACGGGGGAAGAACCTATGCTACAAACAAGCTGTTTCAGGAAGTTCAGTAGCAGATAGATGTGGTCTGGACCGTGTCCCTTTGCAAATCTGACCTGAAACCTGTTTATTTTGTGCAGAAGTCTCTCTTCTGCTCTGAGACACTGTTCAGAAGAAGTATACAGTATCTTGACTGTAGTCAAGTTATATGGCTCCCTCTGATGGTCATATCTGTTCCCTCCTGTCCTTCAGATGGGTAATGAAGAACAACAGGAGAAACTCCTGCGGGAGTGGTTGGACTGCTGTGTGACAGAAGGCGGCGTTTTGGTTGCTCTTCAGAAGAGTCTCCCGCCGCCGCAACCACCCGCTTGTCACCCAGATGGTGGAGAAGTGGCTGGACGGCTACCGGCAGATCCGCCCCTGCGCCTCGCTGTCTGACGGCGAGGAGGAGGAAGACGACGACGACGAGGAGTGACGAAGCTGAAGCGGAGGGAGGCTCTCTGCGGGGGGCAGGACTCCTCCCCCATCCTCTCTCTTTTAGTTTTTCTTTGATTTGGGGATTTTGTTGTTGTTGTTGTTGTTGCTTTCTCCTTTCCTGACACGGACAAACTGTGAAAAGTCTTCAGGAGAGGACAGGGAACCACGAGCCCCCACCCGACCTCCACCTGACAGAAGACGCTACTGCTCTTCTGGCACTTACCGACGCTCGGATATACATCAAACACATTACTCAGATCAGCCTGAGTCTAACAGAGAGAACAAAGGTTTACGAATGCAAAATTTTGATTTGAGTTTTAAATGTAAAGAAAAAAATAATCTTTATCCATAAATGTAAATGCATGTGGTTGTTTAAAAAAAAAAGAGAGAGTATAAGGAAATATACCAGCATTGAGTCAAACACTTTATATCCATTCAGTATGGGCACTGAAAAAAGCACACTTCCAAGTTTTTTCCAGATAAGAGTTGGCTTGTTTGACTTTTTGCTTTCGAATGGGCAGGGACAAAGCCAATAAATCTCAATATCTTTAGAAAAAAAACAAACAGATTGTGTAATAATAAATTACTTTAATCCTTAATACTAAGCACTGCACATTTATTAAAACATTTCTATATAAATACAGTATCATTGCTTGAATTGAAGTTATATATGAAGCTCTTGGAAAAGGGAGATGTTCCCTTTTACAAGTCAAATCTACACTCACTAAGGTTTAGCACACTAATGTTCATGATGGATCTTTTGGTTTACCTTTTTCAGACTGATTGAAGTTGTGTGTGTGTGTGTGTGTTTTATCTTCTCTGAATTTATTCTACATATTTATTGTTTGGAAATTTATTTGAGCTAATAAGAGCTTTCTGTATATTTTTTTCTTTTTTGTGGTTTTGTTAATTAATCTGTCAATCTTGATGAAGACATGTTGCACAGAAACGCTGTCGCTGCGAGGAAAGAACCAATCATGACCATCAGCGAAAAGTTTACTTGCGTTTCTTGTGTATGATTTTTAGTACCTCATATGGATGCCTAAAATCTGGTGCTTTTTTTTTTTCTGGACAGGTGAGCAAGGACATAAACCGCCCCACGCCCCCCTGAGTCACGCTTGTCTAATCGCAGTCTTGTGGTCCCCCACCCCCACCCCCACAGCGTTTGTTAGCAAGATCACCCTTTTGGTACACGTCGCATCGCCTCCTCTGTAAAGCCTGTTTGTTGCCATTATGTGAACCCACCTTTTTGATTAGTGACAGATTGCACCACATAAAACCAAAGCTGACAGGAAAAAAAAAAAAGTTCCTTTCTTTTTTTTTTTGCTGTGAATGTTTGCATTTTGTTTCCTCTTGCCATTGTGCACTGTAACCTCTTTTTGTGTTTCATTCAAGTCAAGACACGTTTTTGAGAATCACCTGTACGTTGCTTTGTATTTATGCAATAGTTGCAGTTGTGACTACGATGGTTTGTGGATTTAGGCCTGATTTCACTAAACAGAGTGTAACACAAACAGGCAAAATAAGGAAAAAAAATAAATAAAAGGAGAACCTTTTTGAATGTTCAACTAAAATGCTTCCTGTCTGTTTCACTTATCAGCTAATGCTGCAATGTTAAGCTCATATGTCCTCAACATGTCCATAGAGTTGTGCTTTTTTAAAAAAAATATGGCCTACTTCACAATTAGTGAGTCTTTGAAATTCTATCATGTCATGTGTTTAGGTTTGCAGCTCCCTCTAGTGTCACTACATCTGGGTGAATTGAAGGTCATCTCTAATTCTCTATAGTATCAGAAACTGTTGATCACAGAGAATGGTCTGAAAAAGAGAAAATATCCACCAGTGGTGATAGTTGGAAATTTTCATGGCACACCACAGTGCCCTTGAAGCATTGTTTAAACGCCACAGCCTACCTGAGGACTGCTGCTGACCATGCCCGTCCCTTTATAATCACAGTGTACCCACCTTCTGATGGCTGCTTATAGCCTGGTCTGGAAGCTCAGATCATCTCAACTGATCGCTTGAGCATGACAGTGAGTTCACTGTATTCAAATGTCCTCCACTGTCACCTGCTCTCAATCCAATAAAGCACCTTTCAATTCAGCTCAATAACTTGGCAACAGTGGGAAGGAAAAACCCCTTTTAACAGGAAGAAACCTCCATTAGAGCCAGGCGCAGGGAGGGGCAGCCATCTGTTGTGACTAGTTTGGGGTGAGGGAAAGGGAAGAGAGCACAGAGAGAAAGGACAAAAGGCAAACTATGGGAGAGAGAGCCATCCTTTGGGAAGTGGTGGAACGGGAGATTTGCATTACGGATGTGCAGCCAACGAATCTGCAGCAACTGTGTGATGCTGTCATGTCAATATGGACCAAAATCTCAGAGGAGGATGCACCTTGGTGAATCTGTGCCACAGAGAATTAAGACAGTTCTGAAGGTTGGGGTGTAATGAAGTGGCTGGTGATTTTATTTCTCAATCATTCCCAGAAATCACCCCAAACTGGTGCATGAACAGTGAATAAATGTAAAACATATTTGCAGCTTCATTTTTTTTAATGTCCCCAATCTCAGAGAGACGGTTCTGGATTTTAGGTCACACACACACACACACACCAAGACGTTTAATATCCAGTAACCAAGAAAACCAGTAAAAATTCTCTTTTGAAACGCTGGAAGCAATTATGCTTTAGCATTTCTGCTCGTTTCCCTACATCTTTCTGTGATTCTGTACACCATATTCTTGATATGATCAGTAATACTGTGAATCAGTTACATTTGACAGGCTCAACAATGTTATCTGCAATGCCACCATCTAGCCACCTGGGGCTCCAGAGTTTGAGCAATGCTTGCAGGCACCAGGTGAATGAGTCCAGCAATCACTCTGCTTTTAGCTCTGCTTTGATCTCCTCCAGATCATGAGAAAAATATCAGCTCTTCAGCTATTCGCCTGTGCTAAACATGCCACAATTAAACAATATGAGATTAAAAAGAAAAAAACCCTGAGAATTTAGAGGAAAAGCCACACAGCCTTTCCTTTTAATTACAGTTTAATGAGCCGTTGATAGTAGTCTATAAAAATACTTACATGTGTATTGTTTCTAAATATTGTAGAGCAGGTCTTTAACCTTTTTGATTACTCCCATTTAAATGTTTGCCTCAAAGCTAAGAAAAAAATCATTTATTTTATGACTCTTGCTAAAAGTTATGGCTGTTTCTTTTGGTGTTTATTTTTTAATCAGTGCATTGCAGTGAGCCACCAGTGACTAAGAGACCTGGAACAAAAATCTACAACTGAGCAACTAGAGGAGACAGGCAGGCCGTGGACAAACTGGCTGCTTTTTCAGGAATATTTGGACAGTGTGCGTCGCAGCCCAGTTGCCCAAATCCACTGATCTCTTGTGGATGAACAGTTGGTAGCTTTCAGAGGCAGTAGCAGTTTCAGGCAATACATCCGAAGCTCTGGAGGAACTGCGATGGCACAAGTGAATTACAGTGCTTAACAAATTTATTTGACCACCTGCCATGAAAAAACAAGAAAACACAAATATTTCAGAACTCTGTCAAACATTTGTTTAAAACGCAGACTTCTGTTGGTATTTATTAGGCAAATAAACTGAATTCACATTTTTATACCCAAATTTGAGCTCTCAATCCCAGGTGGACTTTTGTGAGATGCCAGAAATTAATTAAGCATAACATTCAACCACTAAAACAAATTTTCTGTTCAGGAATGCAAGTAAATAACTGCAATTTGGCATCTTTTTTCCCCCTGCTTTTTTGGCTCTCACACTCTCTCTTCTCTTTCCTCTCACCCCCAACTAGCCACAGCAGATGGGTGACCCTCCCTGACTCTGGCTCTGCTGGAGGTTTCATACTTTTAAAAGGGAGTTCATTCTTCCCACTGTCGCCAATTGCTTCCTGATAGAGGGGTCATAGGATGTGGTGGTCTAATAAGTTTGTTAAGCACTGCACACTAGAACCTTTCAGATTATCTGTCACAGATAAGGAAAACAGCACAAGTATGCTAAACACAAATAGAGCCACATGCTGATGCAAGAGAGGAACGACCTTGTTGCCCAAGCGGCGGGGCGCGGTCAGATATTTAAAAGCCCTGCTGTGCATCTGTAAAAACAAAACGTTCCACAGAGCCAATCAGTCAGAACAGTAAGTTTTATTTATTGGTTCCAGCTGCACTGTATGCTATATGTTTCACCTTGTACAAGAAACGAATACAAATACTCACACTAAAAACCAAACAATCTGCGAGCAGCCGCCTCTTGCTAACGTCACAGGGCTAAAGGGAATGAATGTGGCTGCCGTTGTTCCGAGAGGGCTCGATTCCTCCGAGGGGCCACAGCTGGCTTTCATTAGAGCAGAAAAACAAGGAGGAAGAAACTATAAGAAGGAGAGGACGCCGTTGGTCACGTAAGACTACGATTATATGAACATTTAACAAGGCAATACAAATCTAACAGGAGTGAAAAGCTTGAACATCAAAAAATGTACATTTGATATATAAAAAATACCACAATGGAGAAAGACGTGGAGACGTGAGGAGCAGTAATCAAGACTTTTTTTTTCTTTTCTATTCAGATTTGGACAGATTTGAAGGTTATAATATATTGTTCCTGAGTCAGTAAGAGATTTTCTGTTTTTGCTTTCCCAAACACTTTCATACTTCAGAAGCTTTTTTCGCTGTGATGTATACTCTCGGTCCTTGGGATCCAAACAGATATTTGGGACACTGTTCGCCACTGTAACCAAATATAAGTACCTCAGTTCAGCAGAGTTGGAAAAATTACAACAGGAATACGTAATTTAAGTGACACAGTCCATGTACGATATTTAACCATGAAGCATTATATTTTTTTCCTTTATATTTCCTTGTTTTGGTTTAAAAGGGTGATTTTTTTCCACTTCTACTGCCCCACATCTCGTCTCTTCACTCAGGCAGCCTCCGGCCGGCAAAGGTGGAGTCCAGCTGTTTTTTTTTCTTTTCTTGTCTGCTAACTGTAAATCCGTTCATTTTCACACACTGAAGAACAGAAACACAGTAATATAGGATAAACAGAAGAAAGTAAGAAAAAAAAAATCAAAACACAGGGTATGTTTGTGCTGAAATGAGTGAGACTGAAGGGAAGAGAGTCATCCTGTTGAGCTCGCCTTTTAAACCAGGGAGGGTGGGCTTGGATTTCCATCCTGCACGTGGCTACTGTCAACGTGTCCCAGGAGTCAGGAGGAAATCTCCCTAAAATATACTAAAACAAGAAAATCACGTAAATCGAGGAGGAACGAAGAAAGATATGGCGCGAGGAGAGATTTCAGATCCGTGTGGCAGCTCATGTGTGTATAACGTCCACTGTCCTCACTTAGTGGTTTCACAAAAAAAAAAAAGAAAGAAAGAAAGAAAAAGTGTGAAACGTTGCCCGGCAGGCAGTCTGCTGGTAGGTTCGGATGGCTGAAGTCAAGCGTACGTACAGTTGGATGGCTGAGTTGGTTGGTCGCTGGGTTTTTAGTTTACATCAATTTTTAGTTCCTCCTCTGCTCGGCTACAGCAGCAGCAGTCCTACGGCTCAGTCATGTGCTCTCTCATGGGATCGCCGTGTTTGGAGGGCTGGTTGGGGGAGGTGGCCTGTGACGGATGGGTGCCAGGGGGCAGGGTGTGGGCGATGGGGACTCCCCCAGGAACCAACCCCTCCATGGGTCCGGGAATCCCACCGGGGGCGACGCCCACCATGCCAGGAGGAAATCTGGAGATGGATAGAGAGTGATCAGCAGGGATGATAAGGAGCTAACTTTTTAAAGAAATGTGCATCATTTTGCACATTTTAGACATTTTTTAGACATATATTTTTTTGCTCCAGATCATTACTTTCTGAAATAGGATTTTAAATTAACTGCATGTTAGAAAAAAATGAATGAAAAAAAAAACTTTACATGAAATAAATAACGCAAGGTGATGCACATCTGAGGATGCAAATCTGAGACGTGGTGAACTTACTAAGCAACATCACTGCTATAAAATATCTAGAAATGGTACAAAGAGCACAGGAGCAATAAATGATAATGTCAGGGGAACTTATCTGGTGTAAGGAAGGACTTAAAGGGTCATTTGTACAAACTACAAAACAAACAAGTAAACAAAAACCCTAAAAAAAAAAAACCCCACAACACCAACAAAATAGTCGAGACAGGCTATGTTCACTCTGCAGAGCCTCATTACTCAATTTGGATCGAATGCTCACATCCAAGTTTTTAAAATTTAGTCCTGAAAAGAATGAATAAAAGAACAAGAACAAAGAAATTTGAGCCCGCTGAGGTGAGTGTTAATTTTCCAAGCCGAGTGCTGTACTACGAAGCAAGTTCAACAAACCCAGGATATCTTTCAGTCATCTGGCTTCACCTATCCTAACACTGTCAAAGAGGCTATGCTGTCACATGAAGGTGGTTATCAGCTCAATTTCACTACTAGTGCATTCACATCTGAACACTCATTAAGACACTGGAGGATCTGACGGATTATTATTGTTGTTATTCCATTAAATTAGTATTTAGATGTCCGTAAGGTTATTTTAGTTTTTATTCTTTCAGCTGCAGCCCCCCATGGTGTTAAATGGTGTAAGAATAATGAATCTGAATATAGGCTTAGCATACATGCAAATTTGATAAGGTAAAACTGTTTGTAGCCAACAAGAAAAAAAAACAACCCACCAAGAAATCACAAGGACTTTAGCAGCTATTGAAAAACTTTTGACCTCCCTGCTATCCGTGCACAGAGGTCAGAAGGATCTTGGAATGATGACACTATTTTCCGAAGAACTGATTTGGTCAGTCGGCGGAGATTTTGTGCCTGCTGATGTCTAATCGTCAACATAACCGGCTCTGGAGCAGGCTAGGTCTACATGGCAATGCACCCTGGTAACATGTGAACCACCTTCGTAATATTGAAAACCAGGGATTAACCCCGAAACTACCTGGATAAGCCCAAATCCTGCTTTGTAGTACAGGCCTCTAGTGTGCAGTCATAAAAGAGACGAGGGTGAGGAGAAGGAGAGACACATTTTCAAAGATTTACGCCTGCTACGTCTGCATGCAGGTGTGTGTGTGTGTGTATGGATATGAATTTGGTGCCAGAAGTGGTGAGGCAGTGCCATGAAATTCCTCCAAATTTGAGCATGTGAGAGGCTTCTAATGATATCTGTCAGCACCTCTCCAGAAGACTGTCACAGCGAAACACTCAGGAGAGTGAAAGAAAAGTTGCATCTCTATGGGAATGGCCTGAATCTGACTAGAAAAGATCTGAGTCTATGTGTTTGGTGCTGATCCTTTATCATAGTGGGGTGAAAGGGAAATGTGGGGGAAAGGCTCACTGCAAACAAAAACACTTAATACTCCAGATGAATATTACAAAATGAAGACTTTCCCATCCAATCCTATGTCTTTCTCTCTTCCCATCAACTTCCTGCTTTCAGTCTTCCCTCATGAACTGTAAGAGTAATGGCACCTTATTCTACTCAGTGTACATATATATAACTTCCTTATAAAAAAAAATAAAAATAAAAACATCAAACATTAGAGTGACCCTGTGTGCTGTATTCCAGTTTCTACTTCAGGGAGGGGAGGGCGAGCTGGGGGATCGATGAGATGCTGGGTAGAGTGGGTACAGTTACAGAACAGGGAGGTTAGAGTGAGAGGCAGAAAAAGGCTACAGGTTTCACAGGGATTTGGTTTTTATTAATGATGTTATTCATTTGCCCTGGCCTGTTGGCCAGCAGTGACAGTATTCATTTACCTGGTTGGGAATTAGGTATATAATTTGTCCTGCATTCCCCCCGTTGCTATGGCCTGTACCATGGTTTGGTTCACTCGGCTGTGTGAGAGAAGCAGTTCAGTCTGGTTTAGACAATATAGAGACTGAGAACTTAACATGGGATTCATTAATTTGGGCCAAGTTCTATATATAAATATGCCACAAAAACTAGGACCCAGCCTATTATGCAGGTAAAGAAAGTCAGAATTGTTACAAATACACATATGAATAGTTAAACTTCCCCTCCCCCAAGTATTAAGCCTCACTACTGCAGGCGCTCATATGACAGGTGATCTCTGTGTGACGCTCAGCTCAAATAAATCCACCTCCTACCTGTAGGCGGCACCATTGATCTCAGGGTGAACTTGAGGCTGCTGCTGCTCCATCATTCCCCAGGGCGCCGTGGTAACAAAGAACTCTTTGTTGACGCAGTTTCGAAGGCTGTCAGGAATACGGCCTGTGTCGGGGCGAGATTGAGCTTTGGTGAGCCAAGAAATCAGAGGTCTATGAGCAAGCGTGGGAATGTGTGCCATCTAAGATGTCTCTGTACCGGTTATGGCTCGGCGAATTTCTGTGGCAGCGGCCTCTCTCATTTCCAGCGATGCCTGCTCACTGTACCAGGCAGTGTGGGGTGTGCAGATCAAGTTAGGGGCATCTTTTAGAGGACCTTGGGAAAAACTGTTGAGCGGCAAAGATAGAAATGAGAAAATTAAACACAAGAGGATGAAAACATTATTACTGAGCAAACAGTGAACTGATAAGTAAAGGGACCTGAAAGGTTCTGATTCATGGACGTCCAAGGCGGCGCCCCGTATCCTTCCTTCTTTCAGGGCCTGAGCCAAAGCTTTCTCATCCACTAGACCTCCACGTGCACAGTTGACCAAGAAAGCACCTTGACGCATCTAAACACAGAGCGGCACAGCATACAGATTTCATCTCCGAATGAAGATTTCTCTATTCAACATAACAACGTGTGCTTATGTGATTGCATGGGAAGCAAAAACCAAGCTTTTCAATAAAATGGGGGCATTTAAATCCCTTCAGTTCACACTACATGAGCTCTATTTAAGAAACCATAACATACAGTGCTAATTTCTTATTTTTTTGCATATTTGTCACACTTACATGTTTCAGATCAAATGAAATAGGCAAAGATAAGCGGAGGAAACTGGCAACGATTCTTTCACATTTCTTTACATCAGTGCTTTAATTCGTAATTGTTTTAATTGGAGGGTTTTTGAGAATGAATGGCCTGGTTGAGGTCATTAAATTTCAATCAGATATAAATCCAGACTTTGACTAGGCCACTCTAAAACCCTCATTTTGTTATTTTGAGCCATTCAGAGGTGGACTTGCTGGTGTGTTTTGGATCACTGTCCTGCTGCATAACCCAAGTGAGCTTGAGCTTCAGGGCATGAACTGATGCCCGGATATTCTCCTTCAGGATTTTCTAGGGGAGAGGAGAATTCATGATTCATAAAATTACTGCAAGTCTTCCAGGTCCTGAAGCCGCAAAGCAGCCCCAGACCATCACACTACCACCACCAGGTTTTACTTCTTCACATAGGGCCAGGTAGGTTTGGATAACATCCCTTAATAAATGAGATCTTCGTCATCATAATGAGATCATCATATGATACCTGGAATAAGCTCCAACTGCCCTACAATAAGCAAAAGAAAATGGGTTGATGAATGAAATTTAAAAACTGTATTTTGTATTTACTCTGGTTATCTTTGTCTAATATTAAAATTTGTTTGATGATGTGAAACACGTAAGTGTGACAAATATGCAAAAACAAAAAGAAATCACAAAGGGGGCAAATACTTTTTCACAGCACTGCACATGATAATGCTGAAGATCAAATCACTAGTGTTTTCTGTACGATAAAAGTATTGAAAATATACATTTGCAGTACAGTTTGAGTCCTATAGGTGGCAGCAGTGACCAGGAGAAGTCTATGCCGAGGCACTTTAATTTACCCTGTTATGGAGGTAAAAACTTGGCTCTGTCTGCAGCTTACAATAGGTATGGTGTACTGTTAAGACTGAATACTCATGTTTTCTAATTATATAAGAAGGTCAAATGGGTAAGCACTATTTATTTTAATTAGAATTTTAAAAAATTATAATATTTTTCTTTCCTGGAAATCTACTGTCTATGCTTTGTGAAAAACATGCACTAGAAAGTGCTTTGCTCCTACACCCACACGTACTTTGATGTTCTGGAGAAACTAGAAAGCTATAAAAGGACAGAAACAACATGGAAGAACAGGCTCATTATGGTAACACCCCCGCAGACTACTTTACACTTGCTTCTTTCAGCTGTGAGGGGTCGCCACAGCGGATGTTTATTTGATTTGGCACAGTTTTTTTTGTTTTTTTTTTAAACACTGGATGCCTTTCCTGACACAACCCTCCGAGAGATCTGGGTCTCCTCCCGGCCTCAAATCAGCTGTCTTTGGCAAATGTGTTAAAATCACACTATGGAGCCACTGGTCGCCAAAATCTCAGAATCATGCCCCACTACCATCCACTCCCATATATATTCAGAATTCACAGAAAGTGTCCAAACAATTCTGTTTCTTTGTTTTAACAGCCTGTAATTTTAAGTTGCCAACAAAGGCGCGCTGGCTGTCTAGATAAGCCAGTGGCTGCCTGACGCATTTGCCAGTCTACTCCGCTGAAGCTGCCCTACCAGCCTCAAGGAGAAAGAGCTTCTGCCAAGACGAGGCAATTTCCCTTCACCTGAGGCTCATGTGAGAAAGAGCCTTTCTGAAGCTCAGTACTGACAATTCCCCCCACCTGTTTGATGGTGAAGTCGTTGATGAGGTGGTGGTTGTGTTCGTTCAGGTTGCAATGCAGAGAGACGCAGTCGCTCTGATAGAGCAGGTCCTGGAGGGTGTAGACCCGCTGGACGCCCAGTGAGCGCTCCAAACCGTCCTGGAGGTAGGGGTCATAGAAGATCACGTTGAAGCCAAACGCTTTGGCCCGCATGGCCACTGCCTGGCCTGATCGACCTGAGGGAGCACAAGAGAGGAGCAAAGCAGCAGCTAAGCTTACTTTTTATAGGGGTGAGTGAGGGGTGTGTTCAGTGCATGTAACATAATATTAGCATGCTAACTCATAACAATAATAAAAATGTAACAAAAACTAAAATGAAATGAGCAAGCGGTGCACTGTGAGCTAAGTGAAACTAGGCTGAATTTGGGAAATAAAAATAAAAAAGAACTGAAAACCAGACAAACTATCAAGCCCAATCTTTCTTGAGCATTAAAAAACACTGTATGGCAATTTGGGTATTAAATCTAAACTTGTGTCTTAAGCACAGGCCACCAACATGCACTGTTCAGCCACAATATTAAAAGGTCTAATACTGTGCAGAATCCTCCCTGTACCCCCAAAATAAGCTTTGAATCTTCAAGGCATTTATTCTGAAGGTGTCCTGAGGTGTCAGGCACAGAGAGGCTGGCAGCAGATCCTTTGAGTTCTGTAATGTGCACACTGTAGTGAGATCTGGGGAAGTTGTGCTATAAAATTATGCAATGAAGCAGGGTGCGTTATCCAGCTAAAAGAGACCAAGTGGTCTCAGGGAATACACTGGCTATGAAGGTGTTTCTGTGGTCTTAGATAAATACATGTCAAAGTAACATCCACAAGAATGCTGGGACACAAGATTTCCCAGCTGAACATTGCCCAGGGAATCATACTGCATCTACCAGCGAGTCTTCCTCCAGCTATGGATTCTGCAGTCATCTCATGCCACAGGTTGAGAGGGAGGAAGCCAGAGTACGCACACAGACATGGGGAGAACATGCAAACTCCACACAGAAAGGCCCCCGGCCAGATTGTGGATTCAAACCCAGGACCTTCTTGCTGTGGGGCAGCAGTGCTAACAACTGCACCATCGTGCTGCCAAGTCCAGTGTGCCGACTCAAATTTAGGTATTAAAAATATGAAAATGAATTCAATTAATTTAAAAATGAATTCAGTTTATCTACCTAATAAATAACAATATAATGTTTAGTTTTAAACAAGTTTTTGACATATTTCTAAAATATCCGTGCTTCTTGTTTTTATGACAGATGAGTGTAATACTCTTTGGCTGATCGCTCATTATGCACTCATTAACATCACACACTCTGCAATAAAACTCCAAATAAGACACTCACCAAATCCAATCAAGCCCAGTGTCTCTCCTCGGATTCTGGCTGCTCCAGACGCCACCTCCCGGATCTGTTCCACGCTCTGGACCCGCGTGCCCTCCCGGAGAGCCTGGTATAGCCAGGTGTTTCGCCGGTACAGGTTAAGGATGTGACAAAGTGTTGAGTCTGCCGTTTCTTCTACAGCCGCTGAGGGAATATTACACACTGCAATGCCTGGGCACGGAGAGATAGCAATTCAGTTGACTATTGCAGTAACAATATTGCTTCACAGATTACTGTCACTGCCTTGGAGAGAGATCCATTCAGTAATACTTTATTTTACAAAATAAGTGGTGGGATATTTTTCTGTCTTTATGACTTACCACAGAATAAAATCCCACTGTGTATGAAACTGAAATATGAATGATAACAGGATCATTCTAATTGCTAATTATGCCCACCAAAAGAATGTCAGCGTACTGAAATATAGTAGTGCAAATGACAATAATTAGGATATCACACAAATTCTGTTCTCATACCAAACATATGCCGAAAGGGCCAAATGGGAATCACAGGGAGAGTTTCATATCAGTTGGAGCAGCTGCTCTGCATGTGAAATCAGCTCAGTTACATCTACTGTTTACAATAAATTCCTGTACATATGTGTCACGTAAACATGGCGAGCAGAGTTTGATTTGGCCCCCTAAATCAAATCCTTCGCTGTGATGCATATTTTCTGTTTGATGAATCGCTCTTTATGTTTTCTCTTTGTAGTGAACGAGTTAGCCACATGAGCCGATAGGCTCCTTCATTATTCACAGTGTATGATTACGTTCTGCTTCTGAGCCGCCTCGCTCGTAACTCTCATCTTTTGTGCGCGTCTGTGCCTCAGTCTCACCGAGCTCCCCGGCAGCCTTGATGTCGATGTTGTCGTAGCCACTGCCGATACGGATGATGATGCGCAGCGCCTTGAACTTCTCCAAGTCCTCTCTGGTCAGGGTGATGGTGTGGTACATCATGGCCCCTACGGCCTCATTCAGCACCTGGGGGACATCAGAGAGGATGAGGCCTCATCATCATCATCATCATCATCATCATCGCTGCCTGTATCAGTATGTCCACAGCCATTTTTAGCTGAACATTTTCATCTGCATTTATATTGCTACCACAATGTCATTACTGTTCTTAATCATCCTCATCCCACCAGTGATATTCAGATGGCTCTTCTATAACAACCAGCGTTGCCAACATGAATATGCGCGCTCTCACCACCTCCCATTTTCCAGAAGTTTATGTCCACTATTCATCTAAATGCAAATGGATTGTTTATATGTGCTGTAAAATATGAGTGATTGCCTGGTTGTTTGCTCCATAATGAGTGCTTGCCAAAGCTGGTTTTTGTCACAACCCATTCATTCAAACTGTATGCAAACAAGGTTAGAGTGGATGCAGGCAGGACAATAAAGTAGACTGACAGCTGCTGAGAAACTCACAAAGCATAAACAAGTAGCTGCTGCGAGCCAAAGCTGTTAAATAACTGGTTTGAATTCATAACTCGCTAACTAAATTAACCCCAACTGAGCCAGATTAGCGCAGCCGTGAATTTTCACCGAGCTGAAGTAAGAGCTAAACTCAAGGTTAAAGCGCTGCTCGTGCATTGATCTCATTACTCGAGTGAAGCGGGCCAGCAGCAGGGTTGGCTGGAGACGACGCTGGAAAACGACAGCGAATTACGGCACGCTGTGGAGCAACAGGGATATAAGCTGAGAGTAAGCGTATATGAAGTGGAAAAAGTGAGCAAATGGGGATTGTGCTGTGTTAATTAGCGGCTGTTTAAAACAGTACTGTTCTCGAGCTCGAGCTGGCATGTCACACAGCAAGGAATCATGATCACTGCACAGCACATTTCAGTCTGTGTGCAGATTAAACTTGAAATTTGTTTAGAATTGTGTTTGAAATATGTTAGGAAGAATATTTCTGAAAACTGTTTCAGTCTTTACACTAATTCATTTCTCTACTCAAGCTTAATGATACAGTATGCTATTTACAATCACGTGAAAAAGAAAATACTCCCTCTTTCTATTCTAAAGTTTTATGTGTCAGGACACAATGCAAATCATCTGGTCAAGACCAGGTCTTAAAATTAGATAAACACCTCACGTGAACAGCAACACGTGACATATTACGTCGTACTATTATTCATTTAATCATAATGTTTTCTGCATGACTTTATCAGTCTCTCTCATCGTTGTCAAGGAATTTTGGTCCACTCTTCTTTACAACATTGCTTCAGTTCACTATGTTTGCGAGCACAGCTCTTAAGGTTGCACCACAGCATTTCAATCGGGTTAACCATCGCAGCGCCTCGATTCTTTTCTTTTTCAGCCATTCTGTTGTAGATTTGCTGCTGTGCTTGGGATCATCGTCCTGCTGCATGACCCAATTTCACCCAAGCTTTAACTGTTGGTCACACGGCCTCACATCTGATTCTGGAATACTTTGGTATATGGAGAACTCAATGATCGACTCAGTGACTGCAAGGTGCACAAGGTCCTGTGTCTGCAGAACAAACCCAAATCATCACCCCTCCATCACAGTGCTTGACAGTTGGTATGGGGTGTTTGTGCTGATATGCTGTGTTTGGTTTTCTCCACACTTGTTGCTGTGCATGATGGACAAACATCTCCACTTTGGTCTCATCTGTCCAGCGGGCATGGCATCAGAAGTCTTGTGGTTTGTTCAGATGCAACTTTGCAAACCTAAGCTGTGCTGCCATGTTTCTTTTTTAGAGAGGAGGCTTTCTCCTGGCAACCCTTCCACACAAGTCGTTCTAGTCTTCTACTAACTGTGACTTTAACATTTATCACAGAGTCTGAGTTGTCGGTTAGTTAGATTATGTTTAACAAATAATGGCATGGTGTAATATGTTATGTGTTCTTATGTTTTCATACTAATTTTATGACCTGCTGAGGACCATATGATTTTTTAAAATAATTTTTGATCTGTAAAACCTTAGAATAAAGAGAGGGTGTACTTCCTTTTTAACATGATCATAGCTTCCAAGGTGTTTGGCTTTAAACTCAGCTAAGTTAATCACCTGCAGCAAGAGCCATTTTTCCAACAACAATATAGCAAACTTCAAGCTATTATTAGACCACTTTCCTCTGTATATTTTGTACCTCTTATTATGTGATCACAGTTTTGGTTTCATGAGTTTCAGTGTCTGAAGGGGGGGGGGTTGCAGCTTGACAGCTAGTGTGGGGAGCCTGCAGTTAATGGGGAGGATGAATATGGAGGAGAAACTCTAAGATGCATTAAGTCAGTATCATAATAAATTCAGTACTCATACATTTTAAGAGTACACCAGCATCCCAGTTGAGGACCTTTGTTTAATGCCCCCACTTTACCTCCCAGCGCTTCCTGTTGTCACTAACACTTGTCAGCTGAAGGCTTAAAAATGCCAAAAAGTATCTAAATTTAACAAAAAAAAAAAAAAAGCCACTTATTCCTGAGTAATGAAGTTTATATGATCTCCATTTCTCTTTAATCCTTTTTGTGTCCTAACAAAACATGTTGACCAACTTTTGCTACGGTCCTGGGCTCAGCTTCACCCAGCGTTCGAGAGTTGTTTAATGTTTAGATTATTTCCTGTATTTTCACCTTAGCGTATTTAGCCCTGTTCTTACTTCCGAGTTGCTTCAGAGTTTAATTCCTCCGAGTGTTCCTATTGTGTGAAGTCTGTTGTGTTAAGTTTATTCAAATGTCTGTGTTTTCCTGTTTAGTTTTGCACTTCTTGTTTTATTTTGAGAGTTAAAGTTCCATCTGCTTTGCCTTTAGTTTTGCTTCCTGTGTCTTGTCTTATGTGATTTAGTTCACCTGTGTCACATTCTCCCCATTTGTCTCCACTTTCCCCGATTGCCCTTCTGTGTATGTATACAGTGTATTGTTGATGTCTCCCTTTTTCCTTTGTCAGAGTGTCTGTTCATGTTCCCGTTCCTCTTACCCCAGTGTTCCCAAGTCCCTGTGTGTCCTGAAGCGTCTTCAGAACGTGGCACAACCTTACTCTGCAATAAAATATCAGCTCCTTATAAAAACTGTTTACTGATATAGTGACGCCAAAGGTACTTGAAAAGCACATCACTTGGCATCTTTCTGAAATCCAAAGGGTCTTCTTTGTCCTTCCAAGGACGGCACTGTCCTTGATAATAGCTCAGAAGCACCTTCTAATAAATTCCTTTTGACGTGTGCTCGGCAGAAGACAAGATGTTTTTTGCAGGCTCACAGTTGCACGTTGAGAGCTCAAGAGCTACAGTTTAGTACTGAATCCTTAAGTGGTGCATAACTCAATCGCTGCATCTGCTCGCTTCCAGGCAGCCACAGAAAAAGACAGCAGTGTGCTTGTGTTTGCACCCTGAGAGTTTGTTTATGTACACGTGTGTGAACACCACTTAACCACTTGTAGTGAGGTTGTTGGAGGGTGTGTGTGTGTGTGTGTGTGTGTGCAACCTCTGCTGTGCAGTTATAGTCGTGGGACCGTTGCCAGCATCTAATCTCCCAGATGGATCTTCTGTGTGTGAAATATATTCATAACATCTTACTGGACAAAGATTGCTTGAGTGTGTGTGTGCACACGTGTGTGTGTGTGTTTTTAATATGAAAATAAGATGTTTGTTTTTCTTTTTATCCATTTAACGCTTAAATACATATTACGTTTTGTGATAAAGTCAATCAGACCACGTTTTCATTGCATGCACAACAAGAAAGATATTTTTAAGATGTAGTTATGGTAGCATTTTCTGACATAGCTTGAATTGGAAGGTTTCCTATTCTCTTTGTGAGTGTGAAGAGACAAACCCCTCCAGCTTGGACTGTAAAATTGCTGCTCACTGGCTCCAGTGCATAGACAGTAAAATAAGACAAATGTTTCACCCACTCCGGCTGAGAACAATTATACTGCATTTCTATTACCAGCCGCCTCCTCCTCCTCCTCGTCCTTATTTAACAAAGCAGCACTTCAGCACCCAGTGGGATTAGAGTCAGTGATGAAACCATTATAGCTGAACTGGGAGAGTGGAACAAGCCAGTGGGCTGAAATATTATTAAAACATTAGAGAGGAGGAGACGGAGAGGGAGGAAAGAGATGATTCTACTGCACTCGACTGAGAGCAAATATTTCAAGAAACACATTAAAAGTCCACACTGTGTCAGTATCACAGTCTGTGTTCCTGCAGAGACTGCCACTGTGGCTTCCACAAGTGCTACGAGGGGGAGCACTGCCTTGCAAGAGAACGTCAATATGTGGTCTGACCTAAATCTGGACTAAATCTAATATATATTGTATTTTAAACAGTTACATGTTAAAATATGGAAATTATGAGGAGGAAGAGTCAAATCTCAATCTCTAAAGAAGACACTGAAAATGTTCATTTTTTTTGGTGTGTGTCTAATTGTTTTTATTGCAATTTATTTTTTACAATTTAGTTTCAATACACTAAGTAAAATACACTGTAATATAATATAATACATTCACTGGCCACTTAATTAGGTACACCCTGCTAGTATTGGATTGAACTGCTGATACAAGGCAGGATGGATCCATGCTTTCATGTAGTTTATGCCAAATTCTTATCTACCATTCAACCATGTTGCAGCAGAAACTGAGACTCATCCGATCAGGTGGCAGGCTTTTTTTTCCTTTTTCCAATCCTCTGTTGTCCCATTTTGGTGAGCCCATGTGAACTGTAGCCTCAGTTTCCTGTTCTCAGCTGAAAGGAGTGGCACCCCGTGTGCTGTAGCCCATCTGCTTGAAGTTTAAATATGTTTTGCATTCAGAGATGCTCTTCTGCACACCTGGGTTGTTATGAATGGTTTTTTGCATTAGTGTTGCCTTCCTATCAGCTCATAGCAGTCTGGCCATTCCCCTCTAACTTCTATAATCAACAAGGCTTTTTCACCCAGAGAACGGCTCCTTGCTGGATATTTTTCTATCGAAGCATTCTCTGTCAACCCTAGAGACTGTTGGGTGGGAAAATCCCAGTTGATCCGCAGTTTTCGAAATAGTTAGACCAGCTTGTGTGGCACTAAAAACCATGCCACATTCAAAAGTAACTTAACCTTTCTTCCTCATTCTGATACTTGGTTTGAACTTCAACAGGTCCATGGCTAAATGTTGCTTCCACGTGATTGGGTGATTAGATATTTGTGCTAAAGAGCAATTGGTGTCCTAATAAGGCACCAAATGAAGTTGAGTCTATATTTTCCTTTATTGACACAGAGTCAAAATGCCTCCATTCTAAAAAAGGAAGCACAAAACTGACAGCAAATCAGCAAGAAATAACTGATGTTAATTACATATGCGGCTAGAAGCAGTTTGAATGCAGCTTATAACAAAAAAAAAAGGTGAGTGCTACATGTTTGTGCAATGACAGGCAGCAGTTTAACTAATGTGAAAAATCTAGCAAAAAGCAGGAGCAACCAGTAAGAATCACAGCGGCTTCATTTTCCAGAAACTATAAATGAAAAGCAGACATCTGACATTTGATTCTGTACCTTTTCATGTATCTCCTGTGTGGACTGAGCATCACAGAAAGCCACAGTGGCCAGATCTTTGAGGATGGGCATCTCCACAGTACAGTCGCGCCCATCCAGTAGCGCCACCAGGGGGCGCGGGTGCATAGGCCCATTCATAATCTGGGGCCGAATACCTGCAGGGAGTCGGAGAGGGGAAGGAGTTAATTATTTATGTTTGGCTCTCACAGTCAAGCAAACGATGGAAAAAGCAGGAAAACACAGGGAAATGCATCTCGCAGCAGGAAGTACTGGATCAGTGTGTGTGTAGGCTGTGAGATCACACACACACACACACCTCAGTGGGATCAATACTCTAACTTGACTTTAAACCACTGTCATCATCTCCCTTACCTGGCAACACAGGTCGATATCACACACTCGCACCCACACAACACCAGTGGTATGACTACAACCTACGCCCCCACCACCATCATCACCCCCACCCCCACTTCCTGTTATCCGCACTGTTTCCAGGCAACAGGTCCTTTCACCCCATTAGGTCATCACCTCCATTATCCTATCACCATACAGAGCCCGGCAGGCCTTCGGTGTGTGTATATCTGTACCTTTTGGACTCTGAAAGCCTTTTATCTGCAGTGATTCAATTTAAACTTGATGCTCCTCTCCAGGAGTTTGCAGCTGGTCACTGAGATGCAATACAGCGGCCTGCCGGGGTCAGAAAAAGCAAATGTTCCACTTTAAATGCTTTCCCGAAAATCAATACAATGTCTTCTTATAGCGATCGGAAAACAGAGCAGCTTCTATTGAGGAAAACAATCTGAAACCGTGGAGCCAAATTCTGGTTAAAGGAGGGAAAAGGAAAAAGGAGGAGGGTCCACACACCACAACCACCACCACCACCACCACCGCTCTCTGGCTCCCTGCTGCCTGTTGTCATGGTGATTAGAGGATTTGGGCAGGATTATGAAATATTTTATTTAGTGGCATCTGCGCTGCTGGAGAGGACGTCCAAGCCTGCTCGCGCTATGTCTGTCTCTCTAACTCCTCCATAGCAAGGACAGTGTTCGTGCACCTCTACAACTACACCATGTCCTAACATATGCACTGCAAACAGATCAGACGTGAGTAATATTAAGAAAAAGAAAAGAAAAGAAGTGCATGCAGTGTTTCTGCATCGGCAGGCTTGTTTTTTTTTTAAATTCTGGACAGAAGACGGTACTCTGAAATTGTATTTTTTTTCTTTTATGGACCTGGAAATAAATTTTCTCAGTGCAGCTCGTTACTATGCTTGACATGAACCCAAACATTTCTGCAAAAGTTTAAGTAGTCTGGCATTTCTGTGCATTTGTGTTTTTTACACTCCCTGCAGGTGTAAAGAGATGGGCTGATCTAAGCTTTTGGGGGAAAATCTTGATCAATAATATCACATTTCTTTGTGTTCTGGAATACATGGCAGCTTGGCAGCATCGTGGCTCATTGGTTAGCACTGTTGGCTCACAGCAAGAGGGCCCTAGTTTCAAAAGCAGGCAGGGCCCTTTTCCCCGGGAGCTCTGGTTTCTCTTGTGAAAAAAACAAACGGACTTGTTTATTGCTGCCTTTCTCCATCCAGGACACTCTTAATCTCAAGAATTTCACTTCCATGTTAAAAACTGTTTGGAAATTAACTCAGTATTTAAAAAAATGAGTCAAACGTTTATGTGTCGAGTTGAGTGTTGCCACCCTATACGTTCCCACCCTCACCTACGGCCACATGTTGTGGGTGGTGACCGGTTGAGATGGTTCCTCCTCATCAAAAGAAGCCAACTGAGGTGGTTCAGGCATCTGACTAGGCTGCCTCTTGAATGCCTCCTAGCTGACAGATTTCAGGTATGTCCCACTGGGAGGAGACTCTAAACCAGACTCACGACTCTCTGGAGAAATTATGTCTCTCAGCCAGCTTGAGAAGGCCTCAGTGTCCCAAGGGAAGAGCTGGAGGAGGTGGCTGGGTAGAGTGAGGTCTGGTGCTTACACCCCTGCCCCCAAGACCCGGACCCAGATAAGTGGCAGAAAATGGATGGACAGATGGATGGAGCTGAGTGTTTTGGCTGCTGCCATCTTGGATTTTTGAAGGGACAGATCTGAAGCATGCACTGTTTAATCATCTATTTAATTCCAACTGGGATCATAATTACAAAAAATATTATCATGTTGTGAATAATAAAATGTGAAACTAGAGACTGAGACCATAATCTCATCAGGAAAGTGAGGTCACAAATGAAGTGAGCATTAGCATCATTTGCTCGCAAACTTTTATACATTCATATAAAGTCGCTCCCAGCGGGCCCTTAGACATTTCCACAGTGGCTTCACTTCTTAGACCCAGAAGTCCATCATTTATTCACAGGTTGGAAAAGTTACACACCTATTTGGTACCACGTGCTGTAAAGGTATGCAGTGCTAAAGGGGTCATAAATGATGGTGAATTCAACGTCTGTACACATGGGCTACTTTCAGCTGCTCCATTATTACAAGGGGTCACCACAGCAGGTATGTCGACAGAACCCCGAAGGGATTTGTGTCTGGCTGGAATTGAACCAGCAACCTTTTGCTTGACAAGCAAATGTGCACACTATGCTATACTATATGCACTACACCATGGAGCCACACCAATGTCTGTAAACATGAAGCTACACACACACACACACACACACACACAGACAAAAAAAAACAACCTGACATACAAACATTTACATGTAGTTTTATAGGGTTTTTTTAATCTTAATGGTCTCTGGTTCTACCTATCTATTTTACACTCAGTGAAATACAAAAATGAGGAGCAGGGAGAATGGCTGAGAAAAACGGCGGTGAGGAAAAACTTGAATCATCATATCTTTTAAACTTAACAGCTCAAGTGAACTGCCTCTGTGTTTAAAGCTCCGGATGAGCCTTTAAAGGAGTAATACACCAGTTTTACACCTCAGTTTGCATGTCACAAGGCCATTTGTATGAAATCTTCTGCAACTCCGGAGCGAGACGAAAAGTGTGTGACATTATTAGCAGAAAGCATGAGTCACAAACTCAAGTAGTGGGGTATAAAAGAAGTGCAGTTCGCAGGGTGGCAGGGTTTAATGAAAGAGGCTGCAGAGTTGCATTATGGGAAAGTTTTTTTCCATTGAGGTCTCTGCTGCTTTGATTTTAATAACGCTTTTCAAAATCTGTTTCTTGTGAGCTCTAACTCTATGAAAGCACAGCACACAGGCCTCCCCCGTGGTTCTGTTAGGGAGCTCAAACCAGCGGATTGATTATAATCTGTTAATAGCTGCTTGAAATTCACTTTTATAGACTTGTTTAGATGAACTGATACTCTGTTAGTTATTGCTGCCATTGTTTTGCTGGTGATTTTTTTTAATGTTATTGCTTTGCTCCCATGTTTTATGTCTTGGTGAATTTATGAGTTTTACAACAGATGTATGAGCCACTTTATAACTCTGTTTCATAAAATACTTTGGAGATAAAGAGACAGTTTTTATTATATTCTATTATATGACAGCTATTACCAATATTATTACTGTGGAGCACTTTGGGGATATTATTGAAGCAATTTTATTTACAAATGTGTGTGACTCTCTCAGTTTGTATGTCTGTATGAGATTTGTGGGCAAGGATCTGTCTTCAGATTAAAAATGTGTCACTGTAAATGTATATGCAATGAGAGAAATGCAATGCATCTCAATAGTTGTACAACCTGCGTGCTACCAAGTGGTGGAAGTATCTGGTGATTTTAACTGTAGTGCTGCGGGCTGTAGTGGTTTGAGCTTTACAAAGCAGACAGTAAAAGTCCAGAAGCACAAAGTCGAGCCCCAGTCACACAGACCTAGAGACCAGTTGGTGACTGCCTGGCAACCACTGGTTGCTGGGGGAAAATGAATATTCCCCGACTGGTTGTGAGTGGTTGTGAAATCAGATGCTAAACCCATAGTGACGCATGCCTTGAAAACAGCCAGCGACGCCCTTGGTCACAAGGGAAAAATGTGTATTCCCCAACTGGTTGGCAAGTGATTGCTGGAGGTTGCTTGCTTGGTGAATTTAGTTGCAAAGGGGTATCAAGTGTTTCACTGAACACCTCCTTTTAATTGCTTTGGTCGCTAGCAGACTGCTCTATTCTTTTCTTTCCCCTCACCAGTCCCCTCCCAGGGAGTGGTTAAACTAGAGGTCGATTCATACTCAGAGTGTGTTCTTCCTCCCCACTGTCACCAAGTAGTTGCTCATAGAGGATCATCTGATTGATGGGGTTCTCTAAATTTTTTAGGGTGTTTACCTTACCTTGTTTTGAACTGACGCTATGCGCTTTAAACTGCATTGAACTCAAGATCTAGAGTTGTGTACTCACTTGAAATTCTCAGTACAATGAAAACTGAATAATCTTTGAAAAGTCTTGCACATGTTTAATATATATTATATGTTACATCCCCATAAAGAGTTCCTACTAAACACAGTACTTATTACGAAGTACTTAGAAGTTATAATCTGAAAAAAGTGGCCTTAGTCTCTCTTTCTTCAGAATGTAAGATGAAAGCTTGTATTAGTCTCTAATTTTTTGTGTGTGTGTGTGTGTTGGTGTGTTTGATGTGTTTTAGTGAGGTAGGTCCAGAGAGAAGTCTCCAGCTCGCTAAACACACCTGTGCTCCACGCCTGTCCTCATCACACGCCTGTGGGGTTCATTATCCGACTGGAAAATACTGCTATCATCCAGCAGTGACACACAAGGAAACATACTACGATTTGTGTGCACGCGCGCACATACACACACACACACACACACACACAAGGAAAGTACAAACACACACTGAGATGAAAGGAGAAAATCAGTTGCTCATACTTTGTACATACATAAACAAGTTGCAGCTGGTGATAAAAATCAGCGTCACTTCCAGGAAGTAGGTCGAAAAGCTGTCGATTAATTATTTCCTGGTGGTTAATAGTCTTTCTTCAGCCTAATAAGGCAGAGCGTGGCACCGTGGTTAACACATGATGAATCTGTGGATAATTAACACTTAACAAAGCTGTTAATGCGAGTCTTAATGACTAGGATCCCTGACCAGTGATTTGAAGGAGCTCACTGGTGCTGAACAGAAAGACCGATTCCTCCTTCAGACACTTAGCTACAGAAAAAAATGAGTGTGTCAATGAGCAATCATATGTTTCATGTGGTATATTTAAGAGACAGTTCATGCAGTAAGAACAACCAGGACAGTAAGAATAAGAGACTTTTATACATGTATCACATCAATTGGTCTTGCAATTTTGGCCTCCCTTTTTTTTTCCACAGACACTTTCTATGGCTTGAGAAGATAATGTCTTAAATTTGCTGTCCTGTACGCAGATCTGATAAGAAATTCAGTTCAGAAGTCTTTCACATACTTTCGGATCTACAATGTGGCTTTAAGCACCTAAACTCTTCCAAAAGATTCCAAATATTAGCCTGTGTGCTTCCTCTTTCCTCTCTTCTTTGTACTGTTTTTGTTTACATCTAATAGCTCTTAGTCACTCCTCTCAATCATTCAGTTCTTAACAAAGAACATCTGGTTTCAGGCACACTAGAGTAAAAATAGAACAGCAACCTTCTTGCGACTAGGAAAAATTGGTGGTTGCCCAGTAATTGGACTTCAATTTCACAGACTGACTGCAACTACTTACAGTGACCAACCTGTTGCCCAAAGATTAAGCATGCAACACCCTCAACGTCTAGGCAATCACGTGATGACTCCACAGGCAACGTCTTTGGAGGTAACCTGCCTCTAATCACCGTCCAACTCAAGACTGACTGCAATCACTCTCAGACAGATTGGCAAAGGCTTGCAAATTGTAAATTTTTAAATGCAGCCAGATTACCAACACCTTGCAATCAATCTGACTCAGTCTACAAAGATGAGTGCAACTCATTTGTGACTGCAACTATTTTGGTTATAGTCCCATATAATAGAAAAGTTGCTGATGGCCTTTGTCATTGTGCAAATTGCTGTCCTGCAACAACTACATCACCATTTGTGGAACTTCTGTTTCAGATCTGAGGTTCTGGCACTTCATGGGAATTTTTGTTTATGTGAACTTCTGTGGATGTAGATGGCAAAAGAATTGCAACAGATGGCAACAGATTTGCAATGTTTGTCGATCTATCACAGGTTATGTCCATATTACGATAAACAGATTGCATGTAATTGCCACCCTGACCCCACTGAATCACAAACTGATAGCAGACAGACTCTATCATGTTGCCTTTTTATCACGTCTTGAAACACCAAAGTTGCTTTGACGACAGCAACTGACTGCAAGTGGTCGCAGACCTGGTCCCCGTCTTCAAAGCAACAAGACTGCAAGTTCATTGCATGTGGTTGATATAAAGTTCACGTCGCATGAACAACATTGTTGCAACATTATTGTGTGACTGTAGCATTAGGGAACTGTGGTGAATGGGTGAAGCAGATTGATTCGCAATATAAAATATTAATAGCTACTGGTATACTGGAATCATAGCACAACATGGCAAGCGTATACAAAACTAAACTTTTATCTGAGGTTTAAAAATGTGTAAAACTAAACCTTCAATAATTGCAATTTTTGAACGACAAATTTCTTCGATTCATAACACTATCACCCTAAAGATAAGCAGTCAGTAAAGGGGTCAAAACAAATTTTTTATTTTAACCTATAAGGTCTTAATGTTGTAAACTCATCATCAGTTCTGGCAGCAATGCTGCTTTCTTGTACGTCTCATTTGGTAACTACGGGCTTCTGTAAACCACATGTTGATTACCGCAGTGTCATTATTGGTCCTTGTGGAATATAACTGTGTAGCCGTGTAGCTGCACACGGCTGTAATAACAGTCATCTTTGTAAATGCAAGCAGAAAAGTACCTTCTGTTTGCTGATTTTACATGATTAGCTTAAGAGAATTAAGCACTTCTTTTTTTTCCGAATAATTACAAAATGACAATTTTAGGCCATGTTTGGATCATGCTTTAGTTATTTTGCACTGATGAGAAAACAAAGCCGGCTTGTAGAGGTCATAAAATAATTATTCCACAGGAAAACAAACACGCAACAAGCTCCGCTGTTTATACAGATGACAAAAATCCAAAAGAGAGTGCGTGAGTTTTATCCCAATAATTCATCTCATTTGTTGGTCTCTAATAGAAAACCTGATTGCATCTGGTTTCTTTTTCTCTTTGTATATATTAGAGTATCTGTTTTTGTGCCTCTCTTTACCTCCCCGGTGGGGTCAGCGTCAGCCTGGGGTGTTTGTCAGCAGCTTGCCAGCTGTTCCACCCAGCAGCCAAATCCAGAACCTGGTCTCAAGGAAACACAAAAGCAAAGCCAGGACTCTCTCCGTGTCCAAACATAAGAGTCCCACCCAATACCAGACTCCTTCTTTAGCAGGGCAAAAAATTCACCACGGAGCCATTATTCAAGAGCCTACTTGCTGTTACATAAACTTCTGCAAGCAGTAGAAAAAACACGAATGAAGACAGTTTACATTAGGCTGCAAGATATTTTGGCTGGTAGTCTCAGGGATAAAAATGCTAATTGCTTGTGCCAATTTCCTGTTATTGTGCTCAAAGTATTTATCAAAGCACAACAGCCAGCATTGTGTATAAGCCAACAAGTAATAAAGAAACAAAGCCAACAGCTTGACTAACTAAATCTAAACCATGTTCAGTGTGACAGCAAGATAGTCTTATCCAGTGGAGGTCATGTGTTGCTACATCCCTCGAGGGATGCTTGAATGGACTAAAGTTGATATCATCCTAAGCCAACGCTAATCACAAACTGGATGATTTGTCAGGAAGTATGAAAACTTTTGGCAGAGCTGGCAAGCGCAGACTCTTAACCACAAATGGATTACAGATGTTCCAAACTAAAAAGCCTTTTTGGATTCTGACAACAGAAATAGAAGTCATCTTTTTAAAAAGAAAAAAAAAGAAAGAAAGAAGCAGGACTAGTAGAAATATCTCTCCTTAGTGAATACGATCTGGTGTCTAATTCTCTCGTTCCGAAGGGCTGATCTTGGAAAAGCGGCTCAGACACTGCCAGACGCTGTGAGTCACAGTTTTCTGAGGAAGAAGAATCATTTCTTAAATAGAGCGCAAACAATCAATGAAAGAAAATAAACCTTCACTCAAACCTGTGTTTCTCCCTGTGGATTCAGAAACTGTTCTTTAAATTGGTTTTTAATAACATCACACTACATCAGTTATCTTTTTCTCCTCTATTTTCTGACAGATTTTCTGCTCTGGTTTCCAACATCACTCGGTTGGTTTATAAAGACCAATTTATTTGGAAGTTAATCTACTCCCCCTCCCCCAACCCCCCCAGATTTACTTGAGGTTTTTTTTTTTTCCTCTCTCTTATTTTTGAGATTGTCACACCCTTTGAAATGCAAACGGTTCACTCTGGGACTGCAGAGTGGATGTATTAACTTACCTGCACTATTGTGATTTCCTGAATAATTTCACTGTGTAGTGTGCCATCTCAAATCTCTGGTAATGGCTTTCTGAGACAGCTTAGCATCCTCACTTACAGAGGAGTCAAACACTTTAGAGACTCTTTTATATCCTGACGTCATTTTAACTGACTCTCAATTACAGGTGACTTCTTTTATTATACCCTCGCTACCCAGCAGCTCATTCTTTTCACTTTCCTCCTGCCCCCGCTTGCGCTATTTCTCATTTCCTTAAGTGAAAGGTGGTGAGATGCTACTAAATTAATTGAGCTGGTGTGATACACGCCACGGACACTCCCACACTGGCCCCTGTATCAACGGAACAATAAAACTGCAAAAACAAAAGGAAGTGAGGAAGATTTTCCATGGCACAATGATGTCAGGGACACAGTGGCGGTCGCTGAGTTCACAGCGAGCTTTCAGAGAAACTATTCTGCAGTTGATGCAGGACCAAAATGGGCTCAATGGGCTTAGGACCAACAGCTGGTTTTGGTTACCTAGCAACTCCAAAGCTGGGGGGCCTCAGTGATGGGATAGTCCAAGAGTGAGAGGAAGAAGAGGAGGAGGAGGGGGCAAGCTGTGGCAAGTGCATCAGGTAGAAAGGAAAAGCTTGATTAGGGGATATCAAATCTTAACCCCCCGCATTCCAGCCAATCTGGAAACTCAAACCCAGAGAACGAGGTCTGTAGAGGAGAAGTGCCACAATCATGTTACTCTGCGGCATTTTTCTTCCAGGGAGACATCAGGAATACAAACACGACTCATTTCTGCACACACACACACACACACACACACACTCCAACACTGAGTTTGGCTGCACTTAATTTTGCACACACCCACAGATGATAGCCATTAATGACCAGCAATTATCACAGGTGTCACAGATCTTGTTAAATAAAATATTGAAGGGCATTCGCACCTCTGAGTGCCCCCGTCTACTCTACTTCTTTCTCATCTTTTTTTCTGCCATTCGTGCACGTCCATACGCACGTTACTCAAAATCTAAAACAGCAATGTCACAGCCTTTAACTGTGCATACATGTTAACAAGAAACCGGCGCCTGTGTTCTTGGGAGTGTCTGCTTTCTTGAGTGTGTTTACGATCCCTTGGCATCTGTAGAAGAAGAGGGGGGTGTGTGTAATCTTTTCTTTGGCAGACTTGCCTTCTCCAGGCCCCCACCGGATCAGCTACACTGCCGCCACCCTAGCCTGTCTCTTGTTCCACTATGTGGACACACAAAGACATTGTTTGTCCTCCCCGCTGCCTGCCTGCACCCCCACCCCCACCCCCTCCAAAGTTATCACCACCAAAATGCTCAGCCAGATGGGTGAGGGAGGGGATAGAAGAACGGGATGAAATTGATGTTAAAGAGACAGGGAAAAACGTATGCTCACATAAAGATATCACAGGTGGCCTCTGTGGTAAAAAACTGAGCACAATAAAAAGTGAGAATGAAGACGAGAATCCATCCTCTTTAAATGCTGCCCCGTGTGCGCCGCTAGCGAGGACTACAAACAATCGGCGTCCAGAGACAAAAGCAGCTGTCAAAGCTGATAAACAGACAGGGCACTCCAGCTTTACTTCACGTGCACACATATAAAAGAGTGCATCCAGGTCAGGAGCACACACACACACACACACACACACACACACACACACACACACACAAACCTATGGAGGGGAGGAAGATGTAACATCCCATCTCTGCTTAATCAATACAGGCTATCGCTGAAAAAAAAAGCAGCACAAATACAAGATCAATCAGGTATGACCATGCACCATCAGTTTTCACTACTAGAATTTTTAAATGCAGCTTATTGGGGGGTTTTTGGGCAGGGTTCATCTGCAACTAAAGGTTTTGTTTACTACTGTGAAAAGATGCAACTCTGGTTTTTACAGTAAACAAATTTTAAAAATACAATTTTTTGCAAATCTCAAATGAAAAGAAAATGGGGAGAAAGTATAAAATTAGCCAGTTATCACAAACAATTACATTAGAACTGTGTGCTTAAAAAAATGCAATTTCCATGTGAGCATCCCTGATTGTGCCTATATTCTTGAGTACAGATAAATCAAGAGATTTTACAATATTAAAAAAAAATGCATTTCACACCACAATCACACAGCAGACCATTAACCTTTACACAGAGCTAATCACATGCTCATTCTCCTGTGACCTTTGACCTCAGAAATGACAACCCCTCCAATCTCGCAGTCTTCTGGCTGCTGTGCAGAGAGCTGTGTGGTTTCAAACCAAGGAAACACTGACACACTCACACGGGTGCTTGCCCTCATGCACGCACACACACTGTTTTCATGACACACTTCATTGCAAAAACATAAGAGGCTCATTAGCCTTAAAGCCAAACACACACACCCCTTACACACACACACACACACACGCACACACACACACACACACACACACACACACACTCTCACAGTCACCCACACACTCCACATCTTTTTATTATTATCCTTAATGAGTGCACGCATGCACACGTATGCACAAGACAATGTGAAACATGCTCCTTGCCTGGGAAATGTCTCCACATTCTTCAAATCAGGTGCTGCACATGGCAGAGCAAACGTAATGATGAGGGGCAGAAAAAGAAAAAGAAGAAGAAGTGGGCGTTGGTGTATTCTCACACAGTATGCCCTGGGGTTATCCTCTCCTCTCCTCTCTGCCTCCTACTCCAGCCTCCCTCCTCCCTCTCTGTCTTCCTATGCTGTCTTCTCTTGCTCTCCCTCTGCTTGTTTCCAAATCTGTCCTCCTTCGTCACCTCACCCCCAGAAGTTCCATTTCAATTTCTCAGACGACTTGTACTTCTTAACGGGGGGGAAAAATGTATGGTTGCACAGGAGGGCAGTGGGTGAGGGGGAGGACAGGAGAGCGAGAACTACGATCGTCACTCCCCCCACCCGTGCAGTTAAAGCACTGCTTTCAACTCCTTTAATCTCCAGAGAGGAGGAGGGGAAAAAAAAATCTGGATCTCTATTTGTCTTCAGCCAGCAATCAGCACTTCTCTGCGCTCTCCTCTTTCCGCCTCTCCAGCCAGATCAGTCCTATCTTTCCTCCTCAGCCTCCTCTTCCCTGCTCCGTCTCCCTCTGCTCTCCCTTCACAGCAGGTTTGGGCTATTCATTCAGACGTCAGGCTCACTCCGTCAGCCTTTTGTTGCAAGTCACAGAAAGACGGAGAGAGAGCCAGAGAGAGAAAGAGGAAGGCGTGGGGGGAGAAAAATGTAAAAAAAAAAAACCAAAAAAAAGGGAAAAAAAAGAAAACAATCCGGTGTCACGGCTATGCAGAAAAAATGGAAGAAGAAATGGGGGTAAATAAAAGAGACGAAACAGAAGGGAGAAAAAAAAATCCTTGAAGAGCACCAGTCACGGGGAGAGGTGCAGCGCTCCTGGCACACGTACGACTCCCTCTTTCATTCTCTCCGACCTTCCCCTCCGTTCAGCATATTTTCCTTTTGCTCTTTTTTCCTCCCCTCCCTTCTTTCCGCCTTCCTCCCTCCCTCCCTCCCTCCCTTTCTGTTTTATTATTTGTGATCTGGCCTTCATGGTCCTTTAAGAGTGCCAGCTTCCACCCCCCGCCCCCCCCCGCCCAACCCTTTCTCAGTCTCATTCCCCCTTGTTCACAAACTCATCTTCAATCTCACAACAATCTCACTGCAGTTTTTTTTCCCACCACCCTCTCTTCTCACTGTTTAAAATGGACACGAGTAGATATGTTTTTCACTTGACAAGCCCTTAAGTGAAATTTTAAGGCTTAAACACCAGAATGTTATTCAGTCTTCAAGCTTGCACAAAGATGTAAGCTGTAGATTTTGATTACATATAAGGTCAAACGTGCTCAGGAAAATTAAGCGAGCACTCACACGGACATGCTATCATATACAAGCACAAACATTTCTTATTTAAAAGAAAAAAAATTAATTCCCATAGGTAGAAATATCTAAAGGTTTCCACACACACACACACACACACACCTGCTACTGGGATCTTTAGAGCTCCTACAGATGCAAGCATAGTAGATCCCCACAATTAAATTTTTAAGTTACCGTAATCCTTACTAGTGTCTAACTGATCCAGAGATTAAAAGAGTAACAGATTAACATGTTTACTATGCCACTTATCTGAGGAAGTCAACACCAAGACACCGTTTCTAAAAAAGGACTTTGATAATTAAGGTTAACAAGTCTGTCTGAGTTTCTGGGTCATCATTTGTACCAGAACACTGCTTTTCAGTTTTCTTTTCTTTTCTTTTTTTTCTTCTTAGCACAGATTAATATTTAAGCTTGTTTCCGCCATCCATAAATCAAAAAATTTGGAGCTATCATCTCAAAATTTCAACTTAACTCGGAATTTCAAGTTTTTATTTTTTTCAATTTCTAGTTATTTTCTCAGAACGTTGAAATAATAAGTCTAAATTTTGACTACATTTTTTTCAGTGGCGGAAACAAGCTTCCATAGGGATTAATATAGTCTATCAATTAAAAAAACTTTCTCAAATGTAAAAATTTGCTTCCAAATCAAGAAAGCAACCAGTAGCTTCATTCATAAGTTGATACTTTTTTAAACTGTGTAACAGTAATCCAGGATAATATAAGGATATGAATGATGTGGATAAACACTTTATAAGAGGGGTGTTTATATATATCAGGGCTGCAATGATTCCTCGAGTAACTCGAATAACTCGATTTTAAAAAAGCGGAGTGTTTCATCCACAATAGCAGCATTAATGTTCTCCGTCGCTGCGACGGATTTCCTTACGTTGGAAAAACGACCCTTTAACACCAGAGTATATCATTGGCGACACGTTTTCCATGCCTCCACTGCTCTCTACACCCGTGTGTGTGTGTGTGTTGCGCTTGGTGTGCTGAGAATTTCAGTTGTTAGCTACCGGAACAGATTGCCTTCACCACAGTTTGCCATTAGCAATCCTGAGCCTGGTCTCTGCCGGAGGTTTCTTCCTGTTAAAAGGGAGTTTTTCCTTCCCACTGTCACCAAATGCCTGCTCATAGGGGGTTGTTTTGACTGTTGGGTTTTCTCTGTAATTATTGTAGGGTCTTTACCTTACAATATAAAGTGCCTTGAGGCGACTGTCTGTTGTGATTCGGTGCTATATAAATAAAATTGAATTGAACTGAAATGAAACAAAACAAAACCCTCCTGCCCCGTTCACCTGTTCGGTACCGAGGGCCTCTGTCACAAGATGTTTTTATGCTTAAATCCCTGACTAGCAACTAAAATAGACCTTCAATAGAAATGTATTTAGGAGGATGTGTGTGAATGCAAAACATTGCAACATTAAGCGCACACAGCCCCCATTCTTTCAACAAAAACCCTGATAACTCAACTGCAGCACTTGTTTTACATGCAGTCTGTGTGCACACGTGGTAAGTGCAAAGAAGTGGAGCCATTCTAGCGTCTAAAGCAGCAGCGCTTTTTCCTGTAACCACCATTAAAACCTTTACTTGGAAACAGTAAAGACAGGAGCCCTTTATCAACCACCTGATCAGCAAGCGTCAACGTGAAGAAAAGAGAGTAGCTGCTCCACCCACCGCTGTTTATTTCACCCAGCGAAAAATCTGCAGTGAATCTACGGAAGTTAAAATATGCAGATGAACTGTTAATAAGACAAAAGTATTTGTTATCTGATTAATTACTCAATTAATCAATGGAATAATTGATAGAATACTCAATTGCTAAAATAATTTATAGTTGAAGCCCTAATATTATAACTTTAAAGATGGCCTCAAGATATGTTTCAAGACCTGAGACAATGATCTGTTCAGGTTGATCAGAAATCAGATATTAGAAGATCGCTAAAAATGCAACAAAAGCGCTAATTTTTAACATATGCCCATTTTTAAAATAAACAAACTATGAACACAAGATGTCTTTGATGTTTGCAAATAAGTTGCCAGATGGCCTGTTGTGATTTCACTTTAAATCAAGATTCAGGAAGTTTCACAGGGAAAGTTCAGATAAATGAAAATAGTGAATTTACAACATTTATATTGCACTTATTTTCTTTTCTTATCAACCACTCAAAATGGTTTACATTCCAAGCCACAGTCATCCACACCCACAAACACACATTCATCGGGGCAGATTTATTTTAGCGGTTTCAGTATCTTGCAGTAGACCATTTTGAAAAGTGGACTGGAGAAGCCGGGGGTCAAAACATTGACCTGCTAAATGGTGGACGACCTGCTACGGCTCCAGAGTCAACCACCTCCAGCTGCCCAAAATGAATGTCAAACTTTGCATCATTCCGCACAGCGAAGGCCAGACATTGAAGATAAGCAACGATAAACAAAATATTGCTAGGAGTTGATGGTGGGCAGCTGTGAAAATGTTTTCTGTATACGTCTTTGTGTAAATGTCTTGGGTCAATAAATTCTTACTTTTGTTTTTTACCTTTAAATATTGGAGCAGGGTTAAAACACACACACACACACACACATCTTACCCATTCATATGAATGGGCGAGTGTGCCCAAACTTTTGACTGGTACTGTATAAACAAAAGTCAATAAAAACCAAGGACACATGCTGCCATAAATGCAAAGCACACAGCCAGGCTTGGCATTAAAGAGGAGAGCAGGTGGCATGAATGAACTGTGTGAATTTGTTGAAATGTTAAGCTGATTATTGCTTTTAGTTAATTACCAGAAATAACAATAACTTTTATAATCTTTTAATCAAACAATTGAAACGCAGCATATCTTTTAGACTGTTGGTATATTGCACCATTGTGACTAAACAGTAAAAAAAAGAGTGAGAGTAAGCAAACACTAAACACTTCTGATTAAATAAAGAACAAAGAATACTACGTGTATCGTAGCAACCTGGTGCTCTGTATGTATTTACACTGTAGTGTGCAGCGTGTATTTAGTGTAAGCCCAACAGAAGTGTGGTGAGTTTAAAGGACCTCATTGAGGAGGTTTGGTTACAACATGTAACCAGAGCCCGCAAACCAGGCCTGGAACAAAAAAGCCCCATTCATGAAAAGAGAGTCGCATAGATCGGGCCCACTGTATAATTTGACCTCTTAAAATTCACCATCCATCTGCCTCCTGTGAGCTACATGACGGGCTGCTGCCAAATGACTGAAGCACAAACGGCATTCCGGGGAGAGGAGTGAGGAGAAAAAGGAGAAATAGGCATGGCACAGCTGCAGGTGGACAACAGATGTTGAATTTTTTTATTATTTTTTTTTGAGAGGCAATTTCTCCCATTCACTCTCTGTCTGTGTATCCCTCCAACTCTCCAGCACTCTCCTCATCCACCTTTCTCTTTCTCGGTGACTTCAGCCAACTGGCTCAACTGAGAGAGGAAGCGATGTTAAGAAGATGTGAGCGACCGAGTGTGTGTGTGTGTGTGTGTGATGACGGGGGATGAATGAGGGGAAGGTGTTGCTTATTGCAGCCCTCCTGCTGGCTGCAGGTTTAAGCAAATGCAGCGTGGACAGGAATCTCTGAAAAACATGTCTGATTTATCTGTAAGATGCTGACTCATCTATTAACCACCTGATTTAATGGCTGAATAGTCTGTCTTATAAATTATTTAAAATACATAGTATAAATTTAGGATGGAAAAATGCAGTGATGGGTGTTCATATGCATGAACACACATAAACCCAATTCCTCCACCCAGTGTGAGACTAAAAACACTATGAAACACAATCCCGTTTACAGCCCCCCTGTGATCCTTAACACGACTGACATGCCCACTGAGAAATGTACAATATTTTCCTCAGGTGCAAATGAGATTCATCTGCACCTCTAAACATATCCCCTGCTCGCATTTGGTAAAACACCACCGAGCAGACTGTCAAGTTTTGCAAGGCTTAGACACACACGTGTGCACGTACGCACGTTCACGGTCAGCTTCTTCCTCGGCTTCACTGCGCCTCAACACCCATGAAGATTTCATTTTCTCAAAATGAATAATTCAGGGCGACTTCTCTCGTCACTGAGGAGAGGAAAAGAAAGGCCAGAGAAACAGAGAAAGAGGAGGAAGAAATTAGAAGGCATGTGGTAGGAAAGAAAAGCAAAGGGAGGGAAGTAAGAAGGAAGCAGGTCATTTTGATGAGGAAAGTAAACAAGCACTTTCAGCTTCTCAATTTATTCCTTTCTTCTTCTACCTTTGAGCTACAGCGTCTGACCTCTCATTGCCTCTGCTTCAGCAACCAGCTGTTAATCACTTCGTATTTCTCTGAAATAATGGACAATTTAGCCAGAAAGGTCAGACTTTCTCTGTAAAGGTCCAATTTTTATGGTACCTGCAGTGCTACATTCATAAATTAAGAGACACCAGACAAGTGTTATCCAATCTCAGAGGCTTTTATGATGTGTTAAATAACATTTATACAAATGCCGTGGAAGAAAGGGGCAGATTGGGAGATACACTTAATAAAACTGTTTCTTAAATAAGTGAGTCAAGCCATCAGTTGATAAACTTATTTTACCACAGTTTGATAATCAAGTGACTGTCATCATTTATTGGTTTCAGCTTCTCAAATATAAAATCTTTCACTTTTAATCTCTGGACTTTTGAATTGAAAATTTTCTGATAAAATGTTTTAGAACAAATTGGTGCATCACTTCCATCACTAGGCCACAAGAAAAAAAAGGACACTCTTGGCCCAGAGTGTAAACCAAAGTTCTATTATTGTTTCACTCTTTTCATTTTTCACATTATTTTCAAGTATGACTTGATCTTGCACGCACCTCAGAAGACACACACAGAGCTCTGCATGGATTGATGGTGCCATCATCCTCCTCCTGGCTTCCTCCCCTCCTTCACTTGCTACAAGATGGCACAACAGAGTTTGCACTAATATAATCTACCAACTATTCGGCTATTTCTAATCTAATCTATAGCAGCCTTTTCTGAATTTAACTGCTTTCTTTGGTCGTTCTTCCTCAAGCTGTTCTTCTGTCTATGCTTGGGTTCAGTCACCTCACATATTCACATTACTCACTTCCCACATTTTCTTGCAGTTAGGCTCTATAACCCACAACCACAGTCAAGAATGAATGTGCTGAGCTACTACGTTTGAAACATATTTCTCCCATTACTTCTTCCTTGTTTCCCTAAGAAAAACCAAAAGGCAAAAAGAGACAAGAGGGAATGAAAAAGAAAAACTGGAAACAATTTCATGTTAACTTAAGACAAAAAGGGAGGGGGAACATGATGAAAAAAATGACTAATCAAGATTCATATAAATGTAATCCCAGCAGAGTCAGTGCCTGATAAGAGGAACATCTGGTGGGGATCGAAGGGACTGAGCATCGTGCCTTAACAGACGCCACCAGTACCACCTGCAAATGTCCATTTACACAGTCTCTCATAAACACACACCACATCTTACATAAACTCACAAAGAACTTAACTGGGAACAGCTGTGCGATCTAATGCATTTTTACAGAGCTCTTTAGTTTTTATTAACACTGTACGATCACACCCAATAGTCTTGGCTGCTATGGATTATCACAGGATCTATCAGCACAGTAACTGAATTCATCCCAATCTGTCTTAAAATCCAAAAATGCTGAATAAAACCTGTAAGTCGGTAATTTGATGCTTCTTAACAAAACCGTTGGGCATCACAGTTAAGCCCAATCCTTTTTTTCATGTAATAAAAAAAGCCTATCTATTAATATGTATTTTTATAATACGGTTTCTCATCTTTCTGCAATAATTATTTAACTAAAAGATTTGCCTTGTAAACACTGCAGCTGCCAGTCACCTGTTTGAGTCTGTGCACACGTGCACAAAACAAAAAACATGTCAAAAACAGAAACTAGACATTCACAGGGACAATTAGCACAATGTTAATGTTCCATTCTTGTTGCTCTGAAAACATCTCAGTTTACAAGAGTGATTTCTGCCAGAAAAGCAGCTACTGAAGTGTTGGAGTGAGTCGGTAACAGCATAGGTGCAACTCTGCACAGAAAGCAACTCAGTGGGGAGTTTTTTCCTTCTTCCAGCATGAATAGTTAGTAAATGAATATATATATATATATATATATACTAGTGGGAGCACACTAAATTATATTTATCATGTCCACATATGCTCACCAGCCACTTCATTAGGTACACCTTACTAGTACTAGGTTGGACTCCTGTCTTCAGAACTGCCTCAGTTCTTTGTGGCATTGATTCAACAAGTTGCTGGAAACACTCCTCAGAGATTTTGATCCAATTTGACACAGCAACATGACAGAATTGTTGCAGATTTGCTGGCTTCACATCCAGGATGTTAATCTTGCATTTCACCACATCCTAAAAGTGCTCTGTTGGACTGAAATCTTATGAATGCGAAGGGCATTTTGGTACACTGAATTCACTGTCATGTTTAAGAAAGCGGTTTGTGATTATTTGAACTTTGTGACATGGCATGTTATCCTGCTAGAACCAGCCACGGTGGTCATAAAGGGATGGACATGGTTAACAACACTTCTCAGATAGGCTGTGGGGTTCAAACAATGCTCATTTGATACTAAAAGGCCCAAAGTCTGCCAAGAAAGTATCTGCCACTACTCCACCAGCAACCTAAACCACTGATGCAAGGCAGGATGGGCCCATGCGTTCATGTTTTTTACACAAATTCTGGCCATACCATCCAAATGTTGCAGCAAAAACAAGACTTATCAGACCAGGCAACATTTTTCCAAACTTCCATTGTCCAATTTTGGTGAGCCCATACAAACTGTAGCCTCAACTTCCTGTTCTTATGTGACAGGAGTGGCACCCAATTCTGCTACTGTGGCTGATCTACTTCAAGGTTTGACATGTTGTGTGTTCAGAGAGGCTCTTCTGCATACTGTGGTTGTAATGAGTGGTCATTTAAGTTATTTTTGCCTTGCTATCTTTCTTTCTTTCTTGCCCACTCTGATGCTTGGTTTGAACTTCAGAAGGTCGTCTTGACCATATCTAGATGCCTAAATGCATTCACACGCTGCCATGTGATAGGCCGATTAGATATTTGTGTTAAGGCAACTGAAGAGGTGTACCTAATAAAGTGGCAGATTTAAAGTAGTGAATGATTTAGTCTACCTTGATTAGTGGACATAAGTGCATGATTTTTTAATCCTTTTTTGTAACTTATTTTAAATTATTTTAAATTAAATCAAGCATTTTTCAGTAGCCCTATACTACCTCTCCACTGTAGGTGGGTGGACGGATGGACGGACAGATGGATGACTGGATGGATGCAGGCATTCTTTTAATGGGTAAAAACACAAGACCATAACAAATTTTGACTGTCACCCAGATTAAGGCCAATATTTGATCTTCAAAATCTAAATGGAACACTTGACAGCTAGCCTCATCTCCATGGAGAGTTTAAGGTTGACTGACAGCTGTCAATGCCCTTTTTTCCCCTCCCCACTGTGCAGCCAGAACTTATCATCTATCAGTAGCAGGTCTATGTAACACTCTCTCTCTCCCTCTCTCTCTCTTTTTTACTTAATCCCTCACTCAGTTTAACAACTGCCTGTAGCTTTGACCTGAACCAAGTTAATACATAATCTGCTATCTCCAGAACGTACACGCCACGACCCTCCCCCACCATCATGTCAGGTCCAAGCAAGCAAGAAAATTGCGGCTAGTGTGTCAGTCATGCATAGCAGAGCAGAGCTGACGTGAGCTGGCACTACCCTGGCCAAAGTCCATGAAGAGGGGCCAATGCCCTCAGCAGGGGTGGAAGTAAAGAAGGTAAAGTCCTAGAGTGGCTTATATTGTATTTATGCCAGTTTGGGGGGAAGGGGCGCATGTCCTAGTTAGCCCTGCTCAAGGGTATTCCATAAAGCACCATATAGTAGGTGGGTGGGGGCATGCCATCTGCATTTACACATGGGCCATTAATTCAAAGGGAAATTCTTTCTGCTTCTGGATGCAACATATTGCTAATGAATTATTTGAGGTATTCAGAATATCCAATTAACAAGCCTATAACTTGTTAAATAAAAAAGAAAAAAAAGTCCTACTACTGCTATCCATCCATTTTCTAGTACTGATCCAGAATCAGGTCACAGGGACAGACCTCCCTCTTCCCAGCTACCGACTTCCAGTCTTCGAGGGGGATACCGAGCCACTTGTGAGACATAATCCCGGGTCTACATTTGGATATCCTCCTGGCTGGACATGCCAGAAACACCTCACCTATGAAGCCATCTCATATGGCTACTTTAACTAATGCTTTTATCTGACAAAACAATATTATGATTTCTATTTGAGAGGCTAAATCATACTATACTGCTAAGTCTAAATTATGTCATCTTCTTAGGAAAAAGTAACCAGCTCTCAATAATTATTTAGCCATCCCCAAAATAAGCGAATAAATACACACTATCTTCTAAATGCATTAGCTCAGCCTGCCTTTTTGTATAAGGAAAAAAGGATGGAGTAAATTTGCAGTGTTTTATGACAATGGAGCGACCCTTTAACCAAAAGCAAATCTGCCTACGATTACCACCAAAACCCATGTTGCCTAGCAACGTACAATTTAGGAACATGCTTTCAGAGCAGCTTTTGCGGACGTGTCCATTAACAGATGAAATTACCAAAGCAACAAATGTCAGCCACATGCAAATGAGGTCTACTCTGCTGACTGTGTGTGTACTAACAATGTGATATATGTGTGTATGATGTAGACATGAAAGAAATCTGTTTCTAAAGCTACCAAGCAGTGGGGATCTTTTAAGGTCTGCTCTTTTGGGCCTAAAAACAAAACAAACCAACAAACACAAAAAAAAAATTAAACAAAAATCACACAAGAGGACAATAAATCCGCCTCAGTTCAAAAATGTGTACCCAGCCTGCCTTGGATATTTCAAGTCCATTTCAATTTACAACCTATGTACAAGTCTCACAGAAAGCCAGAAGGCTGGTCTGAGCAAAATGAGAGTATCTATGGATTACTGCAGCAGAGAAAGGATTAAACCTCGCTCTCTGTACTCATCAGAACCTGCAAAAAGAGAATGACACAATCACACATCGGCCATCAGCAGCGTAATTCGATTTTATCTGTCCAGTGATGCTGCTAGTCAGCCTCGGGTGAGCTGGTGTTGATGGAGAAATTCACCCTTATTGCCCAGCCTATAATGTCTACTTCTATCAGGCCATGGGATTTAAACATAATTTAGATAGCCACCCTTACTGTGCTGAATTAAAGCTTTAATCTGATATCCAAATAAATTTGAGTGACTACACAATAAGGACAAACTGAGTGAATGCATTGCATTTAATCTGGAATTGAAAGATGAATTTGGGACACAACCCACATTGAATAAACACTGGAAAAACAAAAAAATCAGTCACAAAGAAAATTTTCAGAAATAAAACAATTTAGCAGATCTGTTCATGAGGTACAAGGCAAAGCTAATTGCTATTCCACGCAGGTCGGTGGTACACCTTGGCAGGCAGCAGGCCTGAAGGAATGCTGTGTGGCCCGAGTGGTTATAAAGCTTTTTGAGGCTACTCTGATGCATCCTTATTATCACAATGAGAGAAGACATCCGTGTTTACGGCAACAAGGGCTCGGGGGGCTGTGGGGAGATTGTGCAAGCAACAGATGAAAGGATGTGATCAAAAACAGCAGCGGTTACAATGACACCCCATCTGAAGAGCTACACAACTAATGCTGCAATCACCATTATGCAACATCTTGAATTCTATACAGTTGCGGCAAAACAAATTATTAAAAAAAAACAAAACAAAAACGGCCTGTTGATTTTGCTTTTGCTCCAAATAGCTACCATTTGATACAGCAGATAAGAGCTAAATTAGAAAAAGAAAAAGAAAAAAAAAAAAAACATATCTGCAGAAGGAGTCGGTGGCAACCTCAATCCCACATACTGCACACAGATGCACACACAAGCACACCTCCTGTTCCCACACAGTAATTGCACACAACATCTGACTTCTCTAGTAAAAGAAATCCTAATGTGAACTGTTCACACATGAATGCGGTGACTGACAGAGTGTAACATGAAGACCGTGCACAGTTGTTAAATTTTAAAACATATCAGAAAGGCTGCTGACAGCTGTTCCTCCCAAATCCTCTATATTGTGCCTCATCAATGCCATTTGTGCTGTATTTAATGGGGCGATATCTCATTCTGACAAAAGAACTGCATGAGATTACTGAAATGACAAAGGACTTCACATAACGTAGAAGGAATTCTGACGAATCGGGCTCTCACAGAGATAAGCAGACGAGAAAGTGAGATGTAAGTATCATTTTAGGACAGGGGTAGATTACAAGAATGCTTAAAGCAAAAGTTATCCTTTTATGGTAATAATTCAAAATCTGGACAGCAGCTTTATAAAAAAATGGGCAAGGGTAGCAAGGAAAAGACACATCATTTATCTACTGTTGATATAATTAGTGCCAAGACAGGACAGGAAACAAATGACAGCACTGGTCAGGAAGATAAAACGATTCAAATAGTGTTCCATTAACATTCACACAGTGTTTGGATTTTCTTAAGGTCAAGAATCATGCATCACATACCAGTAACCATGTTGAGCTAAATAGATTTTATATACCCCTAATCTGAATGCTGGTATAAAGCAAAATACAAAAAGGCTTATCTGACAGAGATGGTATTCACTTACACATCATTCAGCACGATGAAGGATGAAAATAAATTTACAGGGCCCTTTTTTTCTTTCTTTTAAAGAAACAACTGCTGAATGGCTCTTAGAAATGCCAAACTAATATTTATACATTGACATCAGTAGAGGCACTGCTTTGTTCCACCACTGAAAGCAATGAGAGGAATGGGAACTGGTATCTTACATAAACAGATCTTGCATAGACAAAAATGAAGAGCTCTGCCACAAATAAACGGCCTTATCTATTGAAAACGTGAAACATCCGAGAGAAAGAAAGAGCACATCTATCATCAAAACAGACAAATAGCAGATAAAAGTAAAAGGAGAAAAACAAGCAAACAATCAGATTTACTTGTATCTGGAGATGCCATAGTAGACACGATGACTGGTGGACCTGTGCGTCGACTTAGCTTCTGGTTAGCAACCAGGGCACCTTGGCCTTGAACGGATGCTCCCACAGGAACAAGCGCATTCTCTGATGCTGGTCCCCACCCTTTCGGATCAGCTGAGGACTAGGGTGAGGGCTGTGCATGGGTGACAGTGGCACTAAGTTCCTGTCCCTCTTCATCAGCTCCATGGGCACTGTGTAGTTGGTAGAGTATGCTTTTGGTACCTGTTGCGGTGGCTGTGGTAAAGCAGGCAAAGATACAGGCATCTGCTGTGGCATACCTGGCATGGAATGAACAGACCCCGGAATGGCAGGCATTGACCCAGTCATCTGCTGTGGCATTATCTGCATACCTGGCATAGGCACCCCTGGTACTGTCACCCCAGAAGAGTAGGCTGACATGGGTCTTGAGTGAACAGGCATGAGGGCTCCAGAATATGGCCCTGGGGAACGAGGGGGTTGGCCTGGGTAGCCTCCAGAGGCTTCTAATAATTGCTGAGAGGGAGCACTGCTGGGCCTCCTACCAATTACTTCTCCCATCCGTGGAGATATAGTATGCATGGCCCCAGGTGTTGGTGGGGGCATTAGCTGAGGATCCATGGCTAAAGCTTGTGGAGTGTGTGGTAGATGATGATGGTGGTGCTGTGGTTGGTAGATGTCCGAGCGATGGCTAAAGCTATTAGAGCGACCTCGCATAGGCGTCTGAGGTTGGGAGGGGGCCGGCGTAGCTTCTACTGGGCGCTTGCAATTGTGGACCAGGCGAGACAGCACACGAGCCTGACCGAGGTTTGGGGCGACTGTCCGGACATCATTCTCCTCCATGACAGCCAGCATGTTAGTGGAGTCAAATCCCTGCTGGATAAGTGAGGAGATGGTGCTCTCTGAGAGGCCCTCATTTCGCAACAGAGAAAGAAACTCAGGATCGGCCGTCTTCTTGGGATCCACGGGCAAAGGAGTCTGCGGGACAGTTGGGGGAGGAGCAGGTAGAGGGGCAGGAAGTGGAGTAGCTGGGGGAGGAGGGACTGGAGTTGGACCCACTTGCAGAGGTGGAGGTGCAGCCGGAGCAACTACTGCAGTTTGCATGGGAGCGGGTGGAGCGGGAAGTGGGGCTGTCAAAGAAAGGTTAGGGTCAGAGACTGGCATGGTAGGTGGAGGTGGTAGGGGTTGTGGCTGTTGCTGTTGCAGATGTTGTTGCTGCAACTGTTCTTGCTGAAGATGCTGTTGCTGTAACTGTTGCTGCTGTAATTGCTGTTGCTGAATTTGTTGTTGCTGAAGTTGCTGTTGCTGTAATTGCTGTTGTTGAAGCTGCTGCTGTTGTATTTGTTGCTGCTGTAACTGCTGCTGCTGAATTTGTTGCTGTTGTAACTGTTGCTGCTGTATTTGTTGCTGATGTTGCAATTGATGCTGCTGCTGGATGGTTAATGGCGAGGCTGTCTCTTGCCTCATAATCATGCTTTGACTGGCAGGATCTACCACTAGACAGGTAGCAGCCTGCTGCTGCGGATCAAGAGGACGACCATTAGCATCAGTATAAACAGACTGACCTGTCAGAGGTGGAGGCTCACTGGCATACCGAGGAGATGGGTGCTCCATTCCATAATGAGCAGGAGGGGGGTCTCGAGGGTATCTTGGCAGAAGTTATAGCACCAGGGTCCCTATATGCCCTATTCAATTCATGAGTGGTTGGAGGAGGGGAGGAGGCAGAGGAGATGAGGGTGCTTGAGGTCCTGCCCTCACTGCCTGACCTTGATCCCATACAGCACGAGCCCCAGGAGTCATCCCCAAATGAGAGCCTGACCTGCTGAGTGGATGAGGATGAGGATGAGGGTGAGGGTGAGGCGGCGGAGGCTGATGCTCTGACCGGTAAAAGGCCTCAGGTGTCCGAGGAGTCATGGCTGGGTCATGGGAATAGTAATCCTGATGTGGAATGGAGCCTCGGTGAGCCATGGGCACTCGTTCGTAGTGGTTGAGATCCGGCACAGAGCCCTTCCTCAGTCCCCGTGGGTCGTGTCTCTCTGCGTAAACCTGTCCGTAAAGAGAATCTTGGTAGGAATACGGGTCGCGTTTCAAATCCAGGTCAGGAAGACGCACCCCGGGTGGTGGCTCATACCACCCTCCTCCCTCCGCATATGACAGAGAGCTCCGCCGGCCTGCTAATCTTGCCTGCTGTTCGTACACGCTGTCAGCCCTCTCCCACTGACCCTCATTCCCTCCTAACGTGTCCCAGCTGTGGGAGCGTCCGAGACTCACTTTGTTAGGGACAAGCATTGGCAAAAAAGGAAAAAGCTGAAAATCTGTTAACAGAGGAAAGAAAAACACCGAAATAGGGAAGAAAAATGGTCTCCTGGCAGGCAGTGTATGTGTGTAAAGGTTCTCTTTCAGGTCTTCAGGTACAGCAGCATCAAAAAATAGAGCGGAGTGAGGAAGGATGAAGATGAAGCAAGGTCTACCGTTTCACCTGATATCTGTTTGTAATATTATAAGTCCATGCTATCAGGTGACTTCCCCCTTTGCTGGCAGTCCTTGAATAATTAATCTCTGGTCATGCCTGCTTGTTGCGCATGAGGAAAGAGGACACCACACACAAACATAACCACATCACACCGAACCACACAAACACGCAGAGGTAGATGACACGGAAGCAGGGTGTATGCTTGAGTTAGCCACCAAACATTAATCCAAAAAAAAAAAAAAAAGCCAAGTGGATAGGTTGGGTTATAGGTTGGGATGGGCAGGGGCTTGTACTAATCCAATAGGGTTTATCTGTCCCTTCTCCGGGACATTTTACTCGCTCTGCCGATTGCTATGAGGGATTACATCTAAATAAAGCCTGTTTAATTCCACATCCAACCGTGACGTCATGTGAACCAGATACAAGCATATCAGGTGATGGTGATGAGTATCATGATCATGGCGATGCCAGTGATTTTGATTCCACACCCAAATCCCTCACTCACTCCTTTAGAGACACCTACCTGAAGCCGTTGATGATGCGCTGCCGTCAACAGGTTTCGGATCCTAGTTTGCCTGAGTGATGGCGAGGGGAGGGGAGGCCAGGCAAGGCGCACAGCTTCATTGAAAACAAATGAAATACAGTTCTTTCAGCTAAGTCCCATGTGCTGTCAGTAAACATCAAATCCACTCTGATTGGACACTAATCCTCCAGGCCCTATGCTTACAGCAGAGCCACCACACAACTGCTGCCCAGCTCTCACTGAAATGTCCTTGATGGCTCTGTGGTGCTTACTGACACTGCCTCACTCTCTCTGATTTGGGATCAGTCAGACCTGCTGTCTATCTGTAAACTGCAGGACAATGAAAATTACACTGCATGGAGATTGCAGAATGCATGATGAAATCCACATGCAAGATCTGGCCTGTTTGCGTCAAAGGACCACTCAAATATTGAGATTACTTGTTTCTTCGGTCAAGGAATAAAATAAATGAGCAAAATGGATCACTTGTACAGAAATTTACAATGTCAGCATAGTTTAATCTGGCCATTTATATTACACTTCTAACTAAACGCATCTTACTGTCAGTAAAATACAGCACCTTCCCCCCTCTTTCACAAATCTCCTCTGATCTCCTTCACTTAGGGAGGCTGTGTAATCTGGATTTGCCCCTTTGCAGAGAAAAGTAAAACACCGGGGGAGAAGTGTTGAGTGTGTGCATCTGTGTGTGGGTGTGCGCATGTGTGTGTGAAGGGGGGTTGGATCTTTTTGCAATAGCAGTTAATCCCAATGCACCTACAACCTTCACCGAGCATGAGCGGCACAAAACAATCTCATTTCATTCAAGCCAACCTTAGTACAGAAAAGAAGAAAAAAATATGGTATGCATCATCCAAGACATGTAATTAACAGTATAAATTTATAATTTCAGTTAAACATGATTATTTCATTGTGTGGCTCTAAAGGTGTACTTACCCAGCTTCCTGCAGGCCTTACTTAATGCCACCCTGCCTGAAACCTGACCACATCTGGAGCTCGTTTAATGCACAAAAACACATGTAAGGTGAGGAACTGTCCATCTCAATCCACTCTCAGAGACAGCGAGAGTGTGGAGAAGACAGCCTCTGTTGACATGAGTGTTTTTTTGGAAAAGTCCTGAATTCTCATTGGCACTAATATTTTGCTTAATCAAAGTTGTGTAATTAAAAGAAGGAAGAGGTCAAAGTGGGATGAGTAGTTTTGCTATTTTCTAAAAAGCTTTACTGAACTGTTAGCCTGCTTCATGTGAGAAAGGAAATTGAAATGAGAAGTAGAGGAGGCAAGAGTGAACCATCACAAAGATCTAAAACAGACTGTAAAGATGAATTATTAAATCAAATGTGAGGAATGGGCAAAGGGGGGAAAAATCACTTTTGAATCCCATTTTAATTTTATTAACCAATCAGTTTTTTTTTTTGCTGTTATAAAGTCTGTCAAGTTTTACAGTCATTTCCTCTATGGCTGTCGTTCACCACCTGAAGGCACGCAGTATTTTCTGCGTTTAATGTTGAACTTAGACAACACAGGCACTACTTTCCATGCTGTCAAATTCCAAAATGATAATTCACGTCTAAAAGTCAGACTTCATGCATATCATCCCTAATTGAGATGCTTGCCTACAACTACCATCGCAAGACTTGACAGTCTTTTATTGAGAACTGAATAATGCTGCTTAGAGCTGGGGAAAGAAATATCTCCAACTGTCAGTATATTCATTAATATATCCACATTCGTGTCAAGGGCAACAGGGTAGTAAAGATTGACTTCCTTCCCTAACCTCATCCGCTCCTCTCATTACTTTTTCTGCCTTGGTTCTCAAGCGACTCAGCACAGCAGAGCAGATCACTCACGCCCATAAAGTCAACTTCAAATAGAGAGACTGGAGCAGAGGTGTGTGCTCAGGGTTTGCAGATCTAATCCTGACAGGAAAGCAAATCACAGTGTTGTGTTTGTTTCAAACTAAACAATGTCTGACTGTCAAATGTTAATGTTCCTCCATTTGCCATACTTTCCCGACTGTACACACAACGCCAGATTCCCTGTAACAGCAGGATTTAGGAATTAAGCCGAGGATTTTAGAACAAATATAATACCACCCCAGCAAAAGCTTATAGAAACCCTAGACTGAATAAGATTTGACTGGTTAAAAATTCAAAAGCTCTCAAACATATAGAAGCCTTAAGTAAATGAACTTCGAATGAAAATGCAGTTATGTTATTAATAGATTACAGAAAATGCTACTCGGCTTTTTCCTGGCTTTACTTTTTAAGAATAAGAAGACTACACTTTTCTCAGTATTAGAGAGAAATGCATTACGAAGTGGTTTCCATAGCTGCTGTACAATAGCTAGATCTATGGGCTAATCCATTGCACAATATGCACACCATTGTTTAATAAACATCCTTCAACTCTCAGTCACTCAGCCCTCTCAAACATTGCAGCTAAACCAGCAGGCAAACCAGAGGTGGGTCACTTTATGTGTGTGAGTATGTCCGCATAGTCTTATCATCCAAAACGTTTGCATGCTTTATCAAATGTCAAATCAGAGGGTTTACATGCAACAAGCTGATTTAGAACTCTGTGGTCTACACACACGCACACACAGATATTTGGCTTGCACAATCCTATATCCCCACTCAGCTTTTTGACCCTGTTCTGCTCTTCTTTTGACATGCAGCAGAGACAGCAGTGGCCACGGTGCTTCATTAATGCCCCTTTTCATTCACACGCACAGACCGCTGCTAAAGCCTTGGCCTTGGCTTGATGCGCATACATGAATAGGAATCACACGCTAACTCAAAGTGAATATAACAGAAATAAAAAACAACTGTCTCCAAGAGTGTGACACGCCACGTACCAAAGGCATGATTCGAATGTTAAACACACATTGACTTATGCATGAGCGTGAGGCAGGAGGCACTAACTGGAAATGGGATTACAATGCCAACACCGTTGCAAAGAATAATGCTGTCAGATGAATTGCAATGCACCCTTAACAGACATTATGTACATGACTGGCTTATATGTGATTCCAGTGGGATTATTTGTCTCTGAAAGCATCTCCATTGGGAATAAATGGACTGTAAAATGGAGGTAGATGGCAATGAAGCTGGTACTTATCTAAATGACAATCATATATTGGGCAAATGTAAGACTCATAAGTGACACACATTTTTTCTCTTTTTGCGACTACACACACACACACGCACTTCATGCACAAAGCAGCAGAAGCCCACAAATTCTCCAGAATTTCCTCTATGTCAGCTATGTTACACTGAGATCCCTCTACACATAATCCATCTCCATTGCGTGCATCCTATCATCCCACCTCTCCAACCCATCCTTCATCCAGTCTCCATCCTGATCCAAGGAAGCCACAAGTCATTATAATACTCCCTCTTGTAGCTGAGGAGTTTATTTGAGTTTTTCCAGGAGTCCGTTTCCAACTTTTAACAAAAGTGCTATATGCCAGCATAAACAAAGTCAAACAGAGGCACTAGACATAAGAAAACAAACAAGGAAAGTTACACACTAATGATAACAACAAAATTACACATGACAGCTTTTTTCCATCCAAATATAGCACTTTCATATCTTCGCTTTTCTCCTAGGCTCCCTCAGCTCTCCACACCCCTCCTTTCCTCTTTAAGCCCAAAGGTGGGGTGGTGGTGGTGATGGAGGCTGGGGTGGGGCTCTGACCCAGACACCACTCCAATGACTTCATACAAGAGCTGAATGCCAGAGTATGGGGAGAGTAGTGGTGGATAATGGGGGGCAAGGGAGGTTTAAAAGCAAAGAGGTACATGTAGCAGAGCCCTGAGTATGTGCTAAAAAGCTCAGAATACAGAGCCCCCATACACCCCACCTCCACCCCTTTGGGGGGAGGATGACAACAGGACAGCTCCTCCCCTTTTCCTCCACAGCCTCTCTGGTTGTCCTCTCTGTTTAATATGAAGCGTTTTGTTCTAATGAAAAAGTGAGCAGGTCCGTTAAATGTGAGAAGATGAATAATTCACAGGCTACATTTTATGGCGTTTCAACTTGACTGGCCACATTATTTACTACACCCAGTTAAAACATTTCTCCCCGTTGTACACATGACAAAACAAGACACATTATCAAGCATTAACATATTTATTTAACTGCCAGCTAAAACACTTGGAGTCGCCATGACAAATTCCACTACCCCACCTTGTGGTGTTTGCGTCCAAGCACAGATTCTCAACTTGTAAATCAACATTCAGGAACATGCTGTCGCCGCGACCTAGTTCACATCGCAGCGCCGTTCACACCCCATCTCTGCCTGGATCAGTCAGTTAGCTCTGGCTAAATGGCAATGGCAACAACTTGCATTCCTGCCCAAGCCAATGCATGCTGGGTACACAGATGGAGCAGACAGAAGGAGACAAGAAATCGGAGAGAGTTAGAGAAAGGAGGGGGAATGAGAGAGTATGGGAACTGATGCTCACAACAGATGTTTGCCATAGTTCCCTTATTGCAGTTACACTCTTCTTGGCACTTTATCAAACCCACAAAGAGGAGGAACATTTGTACGATATACATTTTGGAAACTAATATCAGAAACAAAGGAGAAACAAGTGTAGATATCTCTGTAATCAATTAGGACCGGCTTTCATGATGAATTGACTAATGACAATTTAATGAACTCCTTCTGTGTTGACACAATAACTTGATTAATCAGTAGTTGGTTGGTGCAGTTTTTGGAAGTACTGTCATACATCTGCAACTAATCATTATTTTATTTTGTTGTTTAAACTGCAAATATTCCCAATAACAATAGATTCATCATGTAGTTCTTTTTTTTTTTTTTTAATACATGCATAAATCATACTAAAAGTACTTTCTCATCACTTGGATGGACTCAAACTCCACGGTCTTGAACTCCAGTTTGCAACGGTACCCCCTCTGCTCTGCAGCATCGGTAAGCTAACAGTGTAGCTGCATGTGACCCGGTTCTCAACCAGCTTTAGGTTCTGGATGGAGTGACCCTCCAGCTCACAGAAGATCTTCAGAGCAGATCAAGGAGTACCATCACCAGCTGCAGTCCAAGACAGTTTGAGCAGTTTGTCAGACTGAACAATGAATCTCACAACAGTGGCTTGATGAGTGTCCTGGTAGGGAAATAGTTGACAGAAATTGCTGAACTTTCAAAACGAGAGCACGATAGATTGCAAGAGATTATTGATCATGTCGCTGTCTCGATGAAATAAAATCAATCAAAATATACTTAGTGGCTGGTAATGTACACGACAAGCCTGTCCGAGGAATGGGTGGAAGACGGACCCAAGCTTGTTTTAAAGTAATCTGTCATGTCTACTAAAATTCATGAATTTTAACACTTTTCAGTCTGCAGGCCTTTGATTACTGTATCAAAGTCAGTCGTCTTCTTCTGCTTATCCAAATTAGGGTCATGGGTCTGCTGGAGCCTATCCCAGCTATCATAGGGCAACAGCCGGAGCACACCCTGGACAGGCTGCCAGTCTATTGCAGGACTAACACAGAGACACAGACAACCATTCACACTCACATTCACACCTACAGCCAATGTACAATCACCAATTAACCTAACAAGCATGACTTTGGACTGTGGGAGGAAGCAAGAGTACCTAGAGGGAGGGGAACCTCTGGGTACTCACACAGAGAACGTGCAATGGCCGGCAGATACAAACCTGCTGTGAAGCGACAGTACTAACCACCACACCACTGTGCTGCCCCAAAACAGTTGGCAATACATTTTCTGTTGGTCCACTGATCATTTAAGTTCTAAAGCTTTATGAATTAAAGCATTAGGGAAAAGAACAGAGGTATAGTTTCATGCATCTAATGAGCACCTGTTCTCCACTAATAAAACTGAACAAATGACAATACTGTTCCCAACTCTAGGAAGTTTACCAACTTTTCTAAGACAATTTCCTGTAATCTGATTATTGATCAACTGTCAAAAGAATTCACATCAAGCAAAAAGCAATGGAGTATCCGTTTCAACATCTCAAATGTGAGTATTTGTTCTATATTGCAATATGAATATCTTTGGACTGTGAATCACATTGGACATCTTCAACAGAAAAACACTGTTCCAGTAAATTCTACATTCCAGCACCGTGACTACCTTTGATGGGAGTAAACAGCCACACTTGATCAGCCGTTTCGAATTCGATTTAGGCCGCAGGCACAGCTCAGTTAGCCACTCATCACAATGAGTAAAGATGTAATCAATGCGCTCTGCTGTGAAACAAGTATTGGATTGACACAGTTATCCTCAAAAGATAAATGGAGATTAGAGAAGCTCCTCTTGCCGTCTCGCCAAGTGCAACCCACGACAACAACACAAGCACAATCACTCCATAACATTCTTATTTTTGTCAATACACGCGATATGAACTTTGATTTCTATTTCACGCCTCAGTCCCAACACTCTGTTTATAGATAATAGTGGGTGGTTTTGACATTATGGTGTAGAACACCCCATGCCTCTGGTTTTAAAATACTCTTTTTATATGGTTCAGCAGATTTAATGCTACCGTGAAAGCAGCGTGATTCACCACCCTCTGATCTTTTAACTTCCCTGATGTGAATCACCCTCTTCTACAGATTTTTTTAAGAGCAACTGAGATGCCTAACTGCAGCAGGAGAAAAAAAATCCCCCTTCATCTTTGGCAGAGTAACTTCATTGTTGATAAGCAGAGGAGATATGGACACTGCTGACAATGTCTGTGGAACAAACAAGGCAGCTCGCACAACACTGTTATATACTGTTTAACATACTGCTTCTGCAGACAGCACAGGCATTCTTCTCGATTAAAAAAAGAAAAGAAAAGAAGAGGATGGGAAATGTGTTTCCATGTAGGGTTGGTGGTTTGGAGAGGTTTGACATGCCACATGTGGATTTCATTGTGAGGGTGGAAACTGACAGCATCAAGGCATCATTAAGAAATCTTTTAAGTAGTGTTTCTCAATCTTAGTGGATTCTTTCTTAGAAATTAATAGTGAAGTGTTGAATCTGTCCAATAAAATCATAATACAATGAAAAATTACTAAGATTACTTTTTTTTACTACAGTATTTCATATCATCATACAAAAAAAAAAGATGTTAAGTAATTGCTTATAGTTTTCTTTGGCAGCTTTTAATAAAGACAATTCTTAGTGCCTGCAAGCCTATACCAGTGTGACAGCGAATTCAGAGACAATCTGATTTGGAAATTGTAAAATTTGCACTTTTTCACATGTAGCACAGAGCAGCAGATGTGTTTGCACTATTGGAAATACTCTATTTGACTTAGGTAAGGGTCTTCTCTCTTGCAGGAGGCATGAAGTCCCCTCGCTTGCTCTGATTTTTATTTAGCCATCACCTGGACATTGTACTGGGGCTGCGGCATATCATACCGTCCACTGTCATACAGGTCTAAAATTTTACATGACAGAAATGTGTTATATCAAGGGATGATATAGCAACACCTTGTTTATGTTTCCTAGTACGCACAATGACACAAGCCCTGACATGTCTGAGAGCGAGAGCTGCTTGTCAGCCTCCGATGACGATTTAGTACCTAAAAAGGAAGCTACTTCAACAACCTCCAACAAAGCATGATACTTTGCAAACTATGCAAGAAAACTGCTCTTGCTAAAAGTGGATACACCAAAATGTGTTTTACCACTTGAGGCCAAAAAAACAGCAGATACTAGCAGGTGATGATGTGCAACACAAAAGTTGCACTCCATGTGACAGGAAGAACAAACAGTGGATGGAAATTACTGATGTGGTTATATGATGGAAAAAGATGTTTAAACAGCTCAAACCAAGACACAACATCCCAGGTAGAAAATATTTTTCACTTTCAGTTTTATCCTCCATCCATCCATCCATCCATCCAATTCTTAAGAAGCCTAAGCAGATAAACCCAGGCCTCCCTCTCCCCCAGCCACCTCCTCCAGCTTATCCGGGGCAACACTGAGGCATTCCCAGACCAGCTGAGTGATATAATCTCTCCAGCATGTCCTGGGTCTGCCCTAGGGTCCCCTCCCAGTAGGACATACCTGGAACACCTCACCCAAGAGGTGCCCATCCTAGTCTGATGCCTGCATTTTCTTTCAGTTTTATTATGTGACAATATTGTACAAGTTGAAGAACTATTAGTTATTATTAAAGTGTTGAGCACTTACAGTGGTGTGAAAAAGTGTTTGCCCCCTTCCTCATTTCCTGTTTTTTTGCATGTTTGTCACACTTAAGTGTTTTGGAACATCAAACCAATTTAAACAATAGTCAAGGACAACACAAGTAAACACAAAATGCAATTTGTAAATGAAGGTGTTTATTATTAAAGGTGAAAAAAATCCAAACCATCATGGCCCTGTGTGAAAAAGTGATTGCCCCCTAAACCTAATAACTGGTTGGGCCACCCTTAGCAGCAACAACTGCAACCAAGCGTTTGCGATAACTTGCAATGAGGCTTTTACAGCGTTCTGGAGGAATTTTGGCCCACTCATCTTTGCAGAATTGTCCTAATTCAGTTACATTAGAGGGTTTTCGAGCATGAACGGCCTTTTTAAGGTCATACCACAACATCTCAATAGGATTCAGGTCAGGACTTTGGCTAGGCCACTCCAAAGTCTTCATTTTGTTTTTCTTCAGCCATTCAGTGGTGGACTTGCTGGTGTGTTTAGGATCATTGTCCTGCTGCAGAACCCAAGTTCGTTTCAGCTTGAGTACACGAACAGATGGTCGGACATTCTCCTTCAGGATCTCTTGGTAGACAGCAGAATTCATAGTTCCATTTATCACAGCAAGTCTTCCAGGTCCTGACGCAGCAAAACAGCCCCAGACCATCACACTACCACCACCATATTTTACTGTTGGTATAATGTTCTTTTTCTGAAATGCAGTGTTCCTTTTACGCCAGATGTAATGGGACACACACCTTCCAAAGAGTTCCACTTTTGTCTCATCGGTCCACAGAATGTTTTCCCAAAAGTCTTGGGGATCATCAAGATGTGTTTTGGAAAAATTGAGACGAGCTTTAATGTTCTTTTTGCTCAGCAGTGGTTTTCTCCTTGGAACTCTGCCATGCAGGCCATTTTTGCCCAGTCTTTTTCTGATGGTGGAGGCATGAACGCTGACCTTAACTGAGGCAAGTGAGGCCTGCAGTTCTTTGGACGTTGTTGTGGGGTCTTTTGTGACCTCTTGGATGAGTCGTCGCTGCGCTCTTGGGGTAATTTTGGGCGGCCGGCCACTCCTGGGAAGGTTCACCACTGTTCCATGTCTTCGCCATTTGTGGATAATGGCTCTCACTGTGGTTCGCTGGATTCCCAAAGCTTTGGAAATGGCTTTATAACCCTTTCCAGACTGATATATCTCAATTACTTTCTTTCTCAATTGTTCCTGAATTTCTTTGGATCTCGGCATGATGTGTAGCTTTTAAGGATCTTCTGGTGGACCTTACTGTGTCAGGCAGCTCCTATTTAAGTGATGTCTTGATTGAGAACAGGTGTGGCAATAATCAGGCCTGGGTGTGGCTAGAGAAATTGAACTCAGGTGTGAAAAACCACAGTTATAGTATGTTTTAACAAGGGGGGCAATCACTTTTTCACACAGGGCCATGATGGCTTGGATTTTTTTTCACCTTTAATAATAAACACCTTCATTTACAAATTGCATTTTGTGTTTACTTGTGTTGTCCTTGACTATTGTTTAAATTGGTTTGATGTTCCGAAACATTTAAGTGTGACAAACATGCAAATAAACAGGAAATGAGGAAGGGGGCAAACACTTTTTCACACCACTGTATGTTCCACTTTTACTTAAATTATCCAAGGAAAACACTACCTAGGCTACCTTTTTGCTTATTCAGTATTTTGTTTCTACATTGTCATAAATATCATATATTACAAATTTCTATGAAATATCAGAATATTATTATGAGGCTATATTGGTCACCCCTACTTTGTACCAGAGAACTGGCAGAGTAAACAACGCGTATTATCTGGATGGCTACACCGGACATTTGCATTCTTACTTACAACTCCACTAATAAACATCTAGAAAAGCTCAGGGTAAGAAACAAACTGCAAGGAGGTGTAGCTAATCATTACTGTAAAGATCAATCAGTTTGATGAAACGATAAATCACTAAATCAGTGAAGCTGAAGTGTTCACAAGGCAGAGTTGGCATCAATTCCCCACATTTTTCAATTAAAGCATGAATTAATGATCTTGTAATGTCACCTATAAATAAACCAATTTTTTTCATCAGCTTATCTTCAAGGTAGGTCTAAATTAAAGTGTTGAGCACATTAGTACATTAGTACTTTAGTGATACTACAACAGCAGTCTGGACACATGTGGACAGAAATGAAATAAATCTGCAGATGCCTGTTGATGCTCAGGTAAAAACCAAAAGACAGTGCAAAAAAAATAAATAAGGAAAGTCTCTTACTTTGTGTTTCTCTCCATCTTAAACACACTTACATGCAAACGCACACAAATCAATCCCTCCACCGACTACACCAAATCCCAGGGCTCTGAGGAGTGCTTCGCTTTATTACAAACGCCCTACTTCATCTCTCCAGCAATGTGGAAACGTCGAACTCAAGCCTCAGCCATCAACCCAACACACACACACACACACACACACACACACACACACAAAATTTTTTCTCTTTCAAAGATGAAGTTTGGAGCCTGGACTGGTCCCAAGGCTCCCTTTTGACACACACAAACACACTTATGCAAACGATCCCGCTAGCTTTTTCGCTGAATTTTGTAGCAGCGGGCTAAAAAGCTTAAACACTTGTGGAAACTTCATTTCCATATAAGAGTGGAGAGAATCACTCAGACAAACTCAAAAGTTTCATGTGCCCACTCAAAATCACAAGAATGCCTGCAAACCTTAAAAAAAAAAATAAATCAATATTTGAATGTATAGCCAGCATCTCAAATCTGAACGCTTATAGAAAACAGAAAGGAGAGAATGAAGAAGTTTGCCACACTCACCCTCACAAATTCTGTCCAGCCGCTGGCGTTTCACTTTATGTTTGTCGATTAGAGCCATCTTGTTACAGCTTGATGAATTAAATGATCTCTCCTCTCCTGATTTTTGAGTGCACCTCTCCTCCTTAAAGTCTCAAAGAAGTTTAAGTGTTGATGTTTTACACCTGAAATTCAAGAAAGCGGGGACAAAGATTATTAATGAAAGCCGGTCTAGCCAGGGAGCAGCTGTTTAGATTATTTATTTACACTTGTAGTGAGGGATCGTGCACTGCCAATATCAGGGTATTTGTGATAGGTGATGCACTGTACTTGAACTTAAGCTAATGGCACATCAGCAGTCACTTTGAGAGGCAACGATTTAAATACACAAGCACAGCAGGATCTCGCACATAATACTTAACAATGCAAAGCAAGCATGTCACATGCCCATAGCTGCAAATGAAATGTAGTGGTTCAAGCTGGGTGCCTTTTAGCCAGATCTTTTATTTGGGATTACCATAGACTTTTAAACACAGTCTTAACACATTCTCATCATAATTTCTGAGCTGTCTGAAGTGTCATTCAGCAGTTCCTGTATCACTCAATTTTCTTGCAAATTTACTCATTTACCTTGCACAGACTGGCCTTTCCACCAGAGGGAGCCTAGCCCCAGAGAGCACATTTTATTTAAATTAATTAAGAAATGTCACTTCTGCAACCAGTGCTTTCCAAATTGAGTAAAACACAGCAGCAAGCAGAAAAACACAGAGTGAGTAAATAAATGGGGTATTTTAGCAATCATTATCTTCAGTGACTGATGCTACTCTAAAGAGCAATCTTCTAATTGGCTCCTGCTGATGCCTGAGGGACGCGGCACAGTTTTTTTGGGGGGGGGGCAGGGGGCAGGCAAACACAGACAGAGGATGGTACAAGAATGCACACACAAAAACTCACTCACGCGCGCACACACACACACACAGACACAAGATGACAAGCAGAAATGTGGGCTTACACACATACACACACACTGAGGGCACACAGAGGAATGTGGGTCAGTTAGTCAGCAGACAAGAGGAGGTTGTATCAGCAGAATAAAGACATAAAAGGGGGGTAGGTGGGAGAGAAAGTACTAGAAAAACATCATCTAACAGGATGAATACAGCGTGACACTATCCTCCTACATTTTAACTGTATGTCTGTCAGCACTTTTATAACTCTACCTCTGTTGCTTTCCATTTTTGCCTCTGGGCCTAATCCTAGAGTGCTGCACTTTCAGAATGGCTCTCACTTTACCATTTACATGATGATATATTGATATTTGCTCTAAATGCAATTATAACCGGTGTGTTTTTGTGGGGGACGGGGCGGGCTAAACAATGTGGCTGAGTGATGAATTGATGGTGCATTTTAATTTGGCCAGCTGCTGGGGCAGGAGGGGGAGGTGGTGCACTGCAGCGAAAGCGAATTTAAAAGAAACACTGCAGAAGGTGGCACAGTTTCATGTCTTTCTTTAACCCAAACAACAGTTCAGCTCGCCCCACCAGTCAGCTGTGCTTCAGCTTCCCTCCTCCACAAGGTATGCCTTCCTGCCAAAGAGATGAAGACCCACATGTGGGAGTCAGAGGAGAAGTAATTGAGCAAGAGTGAAAGCAGGAAACAGTCACTCAGAGGCGGGGGAGTCACTCTGCCTTGTCTATGAATAGACTGGAGGAGACATGCATGGGCATCTCTGACTCTGTGCTGCAAGAGCAGTAACCCTATAGGTCAAAAGTGAATCTGGCCATTAATTATAAACCCTCCTGATACAGACTTCCCTTTGCTGACGCCTGCCTTAGTGGACAAACACTGTAACAGAAGCTTCTGTTATAATGCAGTGACTGGTGAAGGCAAAACAACTCTGAGTGATGTATAATTACATGGAGTTGCTTATAAAATATAACAATGGGAAGAAAATGATGCTATCACAGTACAATGATGTGACATTGTAGTGTAACTAGCGTTCTAAACTCAAGCTTATGTAGAAACTGCAAATAAGATGAGGGGAAAAAAACAAGCTCTCCAGTTATTTTTAATGGAGCATACTGAATATTGGAGCCTGATGCAAATGCAGATTTTCAGAGAGCAGAAAAATTATGTATACTGGCTGGCATTCATACATATAAATATATACAGTATGGTGGAGTTATTCTGAAAAAGAGAGTAATATTTCATTAACTTTCCAGCAATGCATTTTATAAATTAGTTTTCAATTCACTGTGAAGATTCTGCATTCGTCTGTTCAGTAGAACATACTGTCCTACATGTGCTGCAGTGCTGAGAATACTGTAAACAATATGTAAACACAGTTTCTAAAAGACTCCAAGTAAACCTCTCCATCATGTATGCTTAAATAAAATGTATATACTGGAACATTATATATGCCAGTACCAGTATATGTGTGATGTGGGATGATGAACTAGTAGCTATATCCAAACTGTTTATGTATATAATGCATAACAGTCAGACATTGAACATCTATGAAAATTGCTACTATATGCTTGGTTTGATGTGAGGTTGTTAACATCAGAATATCATTTGTGATCACCACATTTCACTTAGGTCTATACAGAGCACTGTGCAAAAGTCTCAAACCTCCCCCTGTTTCTTTATTTTTTGCTTGGGAAATGAGGAATATGTGCACTGGCAGTGTGTTAGTGATCACTGTCATGCTGAAAAAAAGAAGCTGTTGCCAATCAGATGCTTTCCAGGTGGGATTGCATGGTGGATCAAAATCTGATGGTACTGTGGTGATAATTTCATCAGTTTTGACAAGCTCCCCGACACCACTGGCTAAAATGCAGCCCCAAACCATGACAGAGCCTCCACCATGTTGTACTTTTCTCCCTGTTTCCTTCTTTAAGAATAACTTCCTGACAGCCACCCTCCTACTGGGACCATTTCTGATGGTGCTTTAGTGAACAGTAGATGGATCAGCTGAACGGTGAGATGACCTTCTCAGATCTTGTGTCAGATCTATGTTGAATTTGTTCCTATTAATGACATGACTTTCAGATACTGTTAATGTTGTGTTGCAGAAGATTGGGAATCACGTTTTTGGTGCAAAAATACAATTTTATGCCTGCCTAACTGTGTTATCTTTGGCATTTTTAAAATATAGATTAAGCTTAAGTAAAAGGAACAAATGAAGTGATTTTGTGACAATCTGCTAGTTGGTCTTAAGTCATTTAAGATACAATTTAGACACAATATTGCTTCATCTCTTGAGTTAGGTGCCTTTTAAAAGCTTGAATGATTCATAGGTCAGTTTTAAGTTTTTGTTTGGTGACTGTTTTCACCAAACAAAAATCGTGTACAAGGACTGGATTGGAAATAAGTGAAAAAGCAGCCAAAAACTTTGAAAGACCTCGAGAAAGCCTGGAGAACTATTGCTCAAGACCAATTTCAAAAATTACAACAAAGTCTGGCTCCTTTGGAGGGAAAATATAAACGAGGAATAGTTCAAGAATTTTGCACAGTGCTGAATACTAAAACCATTAAACCATTAACCAACCAAGAACCAATTGTACTATTTTCAGTTTATCACTTATGTGGACTCTAACCGAGGACACGCAGCCCCAAACCTCTGCTGCAATCATCTACACCTTAAAAACCATTTCTAATATGACATTTATGTTTTCAGATCTCAAATGACAGGATGGCAAACCACACAGACTTCCAGGAATGGCCTGCTCAGCAGTTTGAGAGCTACAATTTTTTTATTTTTTTTTAACCAAAAAACCCAAAGCTGTGGTAAATATGACTTCATTTCCATAAATTAATTCCAGACATTTTGACTCATGTAAAAGAGATCCACTTCATTTTCAGAAGAAAAAAAAAATTCAACTCCACTAAGCGGGTTGAAAAGTCAACAACAACTCTGAGCACAGCTCTCAGTCAGAGAAGTGCCAGAGAGGAAGTACAGTTATCCTGCAGCCCTTAGCACCGTCGCCGCTAGATTGTTACTTCACTAAGTGCTGTTATGTAACTTAACAATAAGGGGATTGACCTGAGATAAAATACATGCTCAGAGTTGGATGAGAGGAAGAGAAAGAGTGGAGAAAGTCACACGCACACACACACACACTCAACACACATGCAAACAACAGAAATACACAGCCCTTGAGACTGTCTGGCTCAGCCTACAAGAGGGCTCACTCTACCCAACAACACACACACACACACACACACACACACACACGACTGTGTGAATTGTATTTTGGTACTTGTGTTCACAGGTTTCCTGACAAGTCTGCAAATGTGACCGAGTTAGAGTGTGACAAAAGTAACTGTTGCTTGATCTGTCGAGTGATGCAAACCTCACAATATTCTTGGTAACAGATTTTTTTTTTAACTGTGCAGCCAAAAAGAAACATTTACTACAGCTACACAGAAACTTCAGCCTTTTATGAGCTAAAGTATGATTTACAACAAAGACATATGGCATTTAGTACGCATAATTCCTGCAATATGCCGGGTCCACAAATGTTGCCTTGTAATTGCATCTTGCCTTTATATCTGGATACATTTCATGTACTGTCGGACTGCATGCCATAATGCCTAGATGAGCCCATTTTGAAAGTGTATACTGTTTATCTACTATAGGTTCATAAGTTTGGCCTACAGTGTGCTCTGCTGCTACTGCACCATACAGTCTTTGGCATCTGGATTTTGAACAGGGTTTCAATGTCAATTAAAAAACTCTGCACAGGTTCTATTCTTTTCTATAAAGCTAATCCCACCCCATCACCAACATGCATGCCCGAAGAGTGTGACATTGCAAGATTTGAACCCTCAAAAACATGCAGCCCAAAAAAAATGCACACCGCTGTAGTTTAAATGCCACTCACAAGATGGACTTTAAGAACAGTTCTTTAATGCACTTTAACAGTGGATAAATTAGGCACCAAGCTGAGATTTGTTCAAAGTTAATAGCTTTTTAACAATTTTGAGAGGTGGCAGATGTACAGCACAGATGTGCTTCCAAGCACAATGGAGAGGGAGTAAAATCTCTATCGAAATGCTACAATAAAAACTTTTGAGTGCCTTGCCAGGAGTTACATTGCTTTGTCACAGCAGTTGCATCATCAAGAGGTTATGAATTTATATAGTGCTTCTCAATCTGACACTGTGTACATCAAGAAATTTCACAAGCCAAAAGAGCCACAGTCTCACTCTAGACACAATCTCTCTTTCGGTTCTTCTTGTTGCTGCTTCTCTTTTACTTGTGCTCAAACCTTTCTACTATTTCTGCGAAGCAAAGAGCATAAAATTGCAGCCTGGGAGATCTTGTTTAAGTTGGCAACACCACTAAATACACAGAAGGAGGGAAGAGAAAGTGAAATAGAGAGAGAGAATTTTTTTTTCTGACTGAGGCCATTTCTCAGAGGAGCCCTCTCGCCAGATTAAGAAACCTGTGGGTTTGACTGAAGGTGAAAAGGTGAAATAAAGCTACGAAACACGTGCACATCCTAAATATCTCAGAAGGAGTTTACTACAAGGGAGGGTTCTCATCTAGAAGAAGACGAAAAAAAAGAGCTGTATCCTTTTTTTAGCTCATCAACCAAGCTTCAAGCCCTTGACCTCAGTGAACCAGTTTAACTATGTGAACTTGATGAACAGCCTGTACACACACACACACACACACACGCACACACACACACACACACACACACACACACAAAAAGAACTGAGCTGCATGAGTATAGGTATGCAGTAAAAGATTCAAAAGCTAAAGAGAGACCTGGCGGCCTTGAGATAAATGTTATAAAGCTGTTTTATTTTTTTTTAACCTTCTAAAGCTTATAAAAAAAAAACATTCATATATCTTTCCTCTGACAATAATCTCAAGATCTGTCAGCTTGCTTTCTTTTTCATCTCCTCCTCTTTAAATCTTTCATATGGCAGCCTTGTCTCTACATGTGACTGTCAAACCCTTCATCCTTTTGAGGGAAAAGTGTGACATTTAGGAAATACACTTCTTCAGTTCAATCAAGGATGAATGTGGTTTAGTAACCGAGACCCCCTCGAGGTGCCATTTCTGGACACTAACTGCTTTAAATCTCATTAATGCAGCACGTCGATGGACAGGGAGACCCTACAGTCAACATTTTGAGAAAGACTTGTGTGCCAGCTACCAAAAGTGACTCCTTAAGAGTCTATGATTAATGTCCTTGAAAGTGCAAGGTAGCAGAAACAGAAGAGGCAGAGAGGCGTGGGTAGTTAAGGTTTCTCGCCTCTCATTAATCGGATAGTTGGGGCTCTGAGGGGCACGTAAAGCTGACACTCAGACCACTGATTTACACCTTCCTCCTCCCTGGCAGCCTTCTTCTTCCTCCTCCTCCTTGTCTAAATACACCAGTTACTGACAATTACGGCATTCCTCTTTCTGCCTCTCCATTCGTCGTCACGATCCCCCAAGCCTGTCAGTTCATTTGGGCCTCTTCGTGTATCCTTTTACCTGCTTTCACATGGCCTGTCAGCCTCTGGCAGACAGCGTCCTTTAATTTTCTATTTCTCCTTTACATCGCCTTTTCTCTGAACCATTTTCCCCATCTTCTCTCCTCCCCCGTCCTTCCCTCCCCCCCTCTCACATTTTCATCGTCGTTTTCTCCTCTCAGCCCTAAATGAAATGAGACTGCAGCAGTACTAACTGCTGACTTCGGCTAATGCACAATTTTGTAATAATGCCTATTCGTTTAAGTCACCCAGGAAATGCATAACTGTGACATTATTGTGCACAGTAGCCTGTTACCCTAACCCAGCGAGGCTTTCAGCATAGTCTGCATTCCACCTCTCTCCAGCTTCTTACATCTAATGAACTAAAACAAAGTCTGGCATGAAATATCCACTGTCGTATTTGGCAATTTATTTCTATACAACATCCCAAAACTACACAGACTACTGAAGACTCAACAAAGAGAGTCCACATCTAAATTAAATAAAAAACACTGTAAACATGTCACTAAATATGATCCTGCTGTGGTGGTGTTTTCTTTTTCACCTGACAGGCTATATATGGATTTACTGATCTCAACTCAGTGAGCACTTTTACGTGTAAAAGCACACACACACACACACACACACACACACACACACACACACACACACACACACACATACACACACACAGAAGCAATCATACCTAAACTACTATTACTTAAGGTGCCAGGTAAAAGGCTGTGTCCAAGATGTTTTTATTGTGGTAATAAATCATTCTACTTTGCTTTCCTGCTGGCATTCAACATGATGACAGTGACCTCTGACCTGTCTCTGTAAGTGACAAAAACCAGTACCAGGAGCTAAACTACAAACATGCTTTTCTTACATGTAGGAGCATTACACTTCAGATTTTGGGCCAGCTTCTCTTCAAGGTCACTCTAGCCCTGGTGAATGAAACTCCCCGGGGATGAATGCTAGACATCATAATGAAAGGAAATTAAGGAAATCTTATGCTGTTCACTGCAGTACAGCATGAACACACAGCCAGGTAGTTAACAGATATATCGTCAGTTATGTTGCATGGCACAAAAAAGACAGCCACCACAACATAATACCTGACTGTCTCTTCCTCTAAAGCAAAGGGGTTCTTTTAAATTTGATGCAAGCATACTTTATACTTTTTTCATCTTTCAAAAAGTCAGAGCGCTGTTATACACACTGTGTTTGTTTCAGTTTTTGAAACTCTACTGGATTTTCATAAATGAACAGGGTTTCATTTCCTACATACCAGATTTTTTTGGCATCACTAAAGAGGCTTTAGCCAGAGTCAATGGGCCAAAAGGGAAACTATGTTTCAACTACTTTAACTTCATTTACCCAATTACAAGAGGCATTTCTCAAATAGGCCAAAATGATACGACTACATAGATTTGTGTCAAAAAGACTAAAACAGACTCCCGAAAGACTCAGTCTGAGCCAAGAAAAACCCTGCTAAGCATAGGTATGAACTAAGACTCACCAAAAACATCTTCTTCTACTGTCTTGTTTTAAAAAAAAAAAAAAAAGGCAAATACACTCCCTTATCTTTGTAGTGTTTTACTACAAAATAAAAAAAGAAGCACACACAGTCATTTAGCAATGATCTGAAAAACTTAATTCACTCAATTCAAACACACAGAGAGACTAAAAAATGACCACAAATCCCTTTTTTACAACATCACTGGACTTTTCCCTCGGAATGATTTCAGTGTAGTGAAAAACACGTCTGGCTGTTGATGTTGGCCAGTGGCAACGTTAATTGTTGAGCTTGATGTATCTGTCTTTTTCTGTCAATTAACTACTGAGCACTTGATGCATATGCACCAACTGCAAAAGCAATTAAACTGCAAATTAATTGTAGAGATGAGTTCACAATGTGAGAGCAAATGTTCACATTTTAATTTTTTTTTTTTTTCTAAAAGCAGTTTGTAATGAGACAGAAACGTGACCCTTACTATAAGAACATTTCCTGAACTTTGATAAAATGCTTTCTTTTTCATTTAAGTTCTTAACATCACATCTATTCACCGGTGTCTAAACAAACATTTTTAAATGTATTTTTATTGTATATTACATTCTGCACAGCACAACAGACTTTAAAATAGATCACATTTATATTTCTTTGCAGCACCTTAGTAGGCAAGTGTTAATAATAAAAAAACAGTTTCACTACTGCACCAAAATGGCATTTTTTTGAAATACTTTGGTCTGAAGAACCCGAATGTGCCTACTGTGTAAAGCTGTATAAAATTCTTTCAGCCAGTGTCATAGTTCTTTATACAACCGGCTGAATGTGTATCAAAATAGTCCAAACTGCCTGTTTTCAAGGTGTGATCCACAACCTGGAAGCTCCCAAAAATATTTAAAAAGTGTTATCCACAGATGGGGACCAACAACTGAAACTGTTGTATGTACTGTGACACATTACATCACATTAAGTTCTTAGGTTGAAATGTTTTTTGAATGCAAACAGTTCCAAGGGAATCCACACAGGAAGTGATTCGCCTGTTGCACATCGCTTTGTCGCCGATGGTTTATTGCATTCCTGTCTCCGGTTGCCAAGGTAACTTTGTAATGGTTTTATGAATTTATTCATAAGTCAACAGTAACTGCTTGTAGTTCCTTTAATAACTTGCCTCGAAGTTGAGAAACGTTTATCCTGGTACCAGTGTTCATGACTGATTGACCCAGTCTTGTCAGCGTTATTATTTTTAGAGCCTGAATGATTTATCGGTGGGCCAATATTAGTTTTTTGCCAGTGTTTTGGCAACCAAACATTTATAGTAACTGCCAATAAAAGAAAATTTTAAAAAAGAGAGACAGGCGAAACACCACTCAACCACGTTAGAAGTGTTGATGTTGCATATCTGTCCACTAGAGGGCACTGCAACTTCCCTGTTGGCAACATGTTTGGAATGCCACAAAGTCAACAACCAGCTGACCTGACCAGAGTTGGGCAGAGCGTAAACAAGGAAATAAACAGGTGTGAAGGAAATCAGTTTATGTTTGGTGTGTCTAAAACAAAAAGTATTACATATTAAAATAATGAACCTTTAAATGACCAATATCAGTATCGGCCTTAAGAAGTCTGTATTGGTTGGACTCTAATTATTCTTACTTTATCAGTGTATAACTGTAGTTACCCGTTCAAAGATGTTACAACACGCCCACCACCAACTAGCCTGGGCTGCAGCCCTGACTATGTCATGGCCCCTGGGTCTTGGACCGGGGCTTTGAGTTTTGGGTGCTTATGATTGCTTTTGGTTTTGAAAGTGATTAATGTCTGACTTTTGCTCTTTGCTCTTTTTAATTTTTGGTTGTCAATATTGTTTATATTGTGTTTTGTTGATTATAACTCCCCAGCAACCTCTGCTTGAATTTAGACTATTATTTGATGCTTAGGTTATCCTTAGGATTAGGTTCTCTGTAACTCTATGCTCTATTTAGTACTTACTGGTTGTAGAGTTGTAGCTTTAATTTAGCTCTTTGAATTTTATAAGTTTTTATTTTCTGATGCTCTGTTTGAACTCCTTATGGTTCCTGTATTTCTTAAGCTTTATTGTATTCCTTTGAGTCTATAGTTCTTGTTGGTTTTAGTTCCTGATTACTTTCCTGATTGTATTTAGTCATTTCCCTTTTGTGTTTCTTTTCTTGTCTCTGGTCTCATCTCTGTCTTTTGTCTTTCAGTGCCCCACTGCCTTTTTCTGTTTCCCCCAGTGTCAAGTTAATACTGTTTCCCTGTTTAGTTTTCTTATTTCCTTTTTTATTTTAATAGCTGTTTGGTTTTTTGTATCTTGTCTAGTTTAACTTATTGTTATGTTTGCTTATTGTCTTGATTGTTTTCAGCTGTGTGTAGTTTCCCCACCTGTTTCCTCATCCATTATTACCACCTGTGTATAAATTACGTCAGTCCTCCTTTGTTGTGTTGCCCACTTAGTTCTGTATTCCCCGTGTTGCCTGAATTTGTATTCCTAGTGATTTCTGGACCTTTGGATTTCCTGGCTTTTCACTATAGATGTTCTTGGATTTTGGACTTCATTTTTTGGACTTAATGGCATTAAAGGTTTGCTGCGGTGGTTCTGCTGTACTTTGATGTAAAAACTGAGGGGCTGTACGTCAGTTTTGTCAGACTAAGCTAGAATATAACCAACCAGGGTGTGGACACTAATATGGCAGAAATCAAGGCTACTGCTGCTAGCACTGCTAAGGTTAGCCAAACTCCGCAAACTAATTCGATACTGTGTGCGTTTACAATGTTATGCACTGTGCAAAGTGTCGCACATTTCATTGGCATTTAAAAAATGACTTGCTGTTGAGTAAAATGATTACGTTTCATAAAGTTCCTAAAATACACACACAAAATATTAGCATGTGTTCAGTCTTTAATGTTTCTGAGTGTTTTTAGACTAATCGACTAGTCAAATTTTTTTGTTCTCTTATTTAAATGGCTTGTAACGTCACCAGGAACATCCTTACTCAGAATTACTTACTTTGAATTTAGTTGCTATCATTGACATTCAATGGTTTCTGGTCACCTAGTCATTTTCTGTGTGGACGCCCCTTGAGGATAGACATGGTAGTATGCACATAGTTAACTGGGGTTAGGATTATAAGGGGGCCCTCGGAAAAGTTTCTTCCCTGTAAGGTCGCTGGCCCCCAAAATTTGGGAACCCTGGTTTAATCTTACCAAAGTTTGGATTTTGTTGTAAAACAAAAAATATTCATATCAGATTTTGTGGTTCCACACCCAGCCTTACCAACACTGTGTCTGATTAGAAAATCTCACCAGGAGCTCAGCTGTCATGAGTGTCATGAGTTTCATACACAATAAAATAACTACACCAAAATGAAACAAAGTTACTAAGCTGTGAGCTGAACATCTCGGTGCGTTTTATCAAGGTTGAGAGACTTTAATGGTTTGAGCCATCTGGGCTGCTACAGAGGTAGTGTGCTCTGATTACAAAAGGTCAGCTGAACCAGGTACAGTAGTAATATGCCCAACACCAAACAGTCAAAAACATCTTGTCAGCTTCTTTATAATGCTAAACTACATATGGCAACTGGACTGCAAGTAGAGAAAATAGGGAGTAAATGGGGTTACAAAAAGGCCAAGCGTGCCCCAGAGGCCAATTCACCGTGAGCTGAACGCCACTGACCTAGATTAATACCAACCACAGCAGCACCAGGACTATTAAACACACCCCGGTTTCCTGTATCCTGCCTTTCTGTCTGTGTGTGAAATGATTCCATCTGTCAGTCTCAGCTGGGCTGTGAGAACATCACTGAACGCTGCTGCCCACACACACACACACACACACATACACACACACAGTATGCGCACACATATACAGACAGCGAAAAACACAGACGTGTTGGCTGGGAACTAGGGCCAAGGTGGGTGTCTGGCTGCATCTTGCCTCCAGGGAGGGGGTCTGAAAAAGTCTACCCAGCATGAAAGGCTTGAAGATGGGGAGCCAGACATGAGATAGCGACAGTGGTCATGGACATCGTGCTAAATGGTGTTCATTTACGAGGCTTTATCATTTCAATTCTGATTACTACCTGCACCGAGCACTTTGTTTCTGTAAAACCTGAAAGGACTTCTTTTTAATGACATTTTATCTCTCCATTCATTTCACCTCTGAAGAGTACCAGCCTTGTGGCAGTCTCTTTTCAGCTTCTTTACTAAATTACTAACTTGCCAACTTATAACTCCATACATGCGTATGCTTTTCTGCCTCTGTCTGTGTGCAGGTATGTGTGTGTTTGCCTACGTTTATGTATATGAGTGTGTATACATCAGGTTATACTAGCATGATACTCAATGAAAGGACAGAAGCCGGTATTCACACACCAAACAAAAAGGAGATAAAGAGCCAGCAAAGAAAAAAAAACAGCACATCCCTCAGCCACCTGTGAGTAGGAGCACACAGAGATGAAACTGAGGGGGAAAAAAAGATAAGACAAGGGCACAGACGGATTAGGAGGCATGACTGATATTCATAAAAAAAAATAAGTGACAGGGAGCTTAGCTGTAAAGAAAAAACGCAGAGAAGAGAAAGGTCAGGGATGAGGTTTAACCAAGGGAGAAAAGACATTGGCGAGTAAGTAAAAAGTGAAACAGAAAAACTATGTTCTTTGAGTTATTTGAAATATTTCACCAACTCAAATGTCCCCTAAGACTGAATTGAGCAGAAAGCATATAACCTTCAAGTTTATCATCATTTCACATTTCTGTATGCATTCAAATGACAACACCTTTCTCAGGGCACAAAAAGCGAAAAGTGGTGTTAAAACACATCCTAATGGGTAATATTAAGAATACCAGGATACAATGACTGGTGTCAGGAAATCCTTTATTTCTTTTGGTATGTGAATTTTATAAGAAAAAAAGAAAAAAGTAAAAAAAAATTTAAAAAAATGCTTCCGGCAGTGCTGCACTAGCTGCATGTCTAACCATGGTAATGTGACTTCTCACTTCTCTTTATATTTGACTATGCTGCCTTTTTAAACAGCACATTCAGTACAGCTGTAGGTATTACACGGATCTCATGCATCTGTAAAATCGCTGACAATGGCAATACCAAGAAACTGCACTCCCTTCTCTCCTCATGGCACAAAACTTAATTATTGGAAACGTGTTGATCAGCTAAAAAGTTGCTGGAAGCTAGATTGGTATGCCAGATATTTAGCATAAATAAAAGTATACAGAGCCTAGATGTACATCATGTCAAACCTTAACTCACATTAAAACCATTTTGTTCAGGACCAGGAATCAAACATGTCTATATGGGCAAAAATCAAATGTGTCTTTGTGCGAACAAGCTGACGAGTTGAAAAGCCAACCGTCCCACTGAGCACCTCCGCAGCAGCAGAGAATCAAAGCATTAGCCTCAGGCTCGCCAAACACTGGTGATATCCATATTCATATTGAAGACAGCTAAGGTGATAAAACTCCATCATCCATCATTTCCACCATTTGTCTTGTCAACAATGCAATGTGAAGAAAATATGCCACTATACAACAGAAGCCTTAGCTCTCTGTACAGCAACAAGTAGATAACTTCTCTTGTATGACAGTGTGTAAGCATGTGTGTGTGTGTGTGTGTGTGTGTGTGTGTGTGTGTGCTCTGAAACAGCTAAACTGCTGATATCCACTGCTCATTTAAATCAAGGAGAAGTGCATCCTCTCACTTAACAGTGTGCTTTAGGAGTCAAATGGTTTCATGGATATCAGCCAGATTTTTCCGGCTGGAATCCTGCCAGTATTTATGCAAGTAAAGAGGCTGTTCGATGCTTGAAAATGTGCCACGTAGAAAGCTGTAATCTGGACTGGATGGCTTAAATTAAGGCATTAAAAAATGCAAAATGAAAACTTGGAATTTGGAACAAAATAACACAGCCATTTATTACAGTGAAATCAGTGAAGCCCCAATATAACAACCACTAATTTGTGGATTTAAATCTACAAAATATTTCAACTTTTACAAACTCTTAATTAATGAGCACTAGTGTCTTAAGAAATCTGCTCTGTTGAATGAACCAAAGCGTGGAAGCAAAAGCTAGAGAATGGTTGCCAGTCCCAACATCTTGGTGAGTGGTTGCTGGCTGTCTGTGAAGTTGATTGCTAAAGCCTCAGTCACAGAGGCCTAGAGACCAGTTGGGAACCCCGTTGCAAACACCAATCCCTAGGGAAGAATCTGCATTCTCCAACTGGGTAGCCAGCTGCTAGGTGAAACTGGTCACAAAGATGGAATACACATTTTTCTGTAGGAACCAGAGGTTGCCAGGGGTCACCAACCAGTCTCTAGGCCTGTGTGACTGAGGCCGTAGTCACTTAAATGTCCTGTATTAAAAGCTTGCTAGCTAGTTACCTAGATTTCCAGCTCAAAAAAGCCTTTATTTCATTTTACATGACTCATTACTGATTGAGATTACACAACGCTGTGAACAAAATGCCAAGAAAGAGTAATTGGACCCTAGAAAATCCGTCAATGTCACATTTTACCTCGCTCGGTTTGTGAAGCGTGCAAGAGTATGAACCTGCTGGAGATAACTATAAGATAGCCATACTAACTAAAATAGTGTCTTAGAGGCTATGCTAAGACAGTAGGTTGGATCCTCTGATGGTAAAATGGTTATGGTTAGTAGAACTGTGTTAGCGTAAAAGGTGGGAGGTAGACTGCTCTTGCCTGTTCACAGTCCTTTACATGACACACAACCATTGAAAAAAGCTCTATCACATCAGATTTCATTGCAATTTATTGAAGGGAAAACCTGTAGACTGGTGGTCATATTACATACCAAAACCACTGGCCAAAACCATATGCTGAAAATAAAGATGGCTTCATTGTCCAGGTCTGATAATTTTGAAGTCAATGTAGACATGTTTTAAATTTGCATTCTTTCCAATTTCCAATTTAAACCCTTCAGTTATTAATAGAAATCCTACTGTAAAAAAAAAAAAACCCATGAGGATTTTTTTCTAGCTTTATTTAAAACCTTTTGCAAACATATTCTTATTGTATTTATGGCATTAATCACTAGTTCCAAGTCTTCCCTGCCTGCTACCTTTTGACTTTATAGACTTACCAAAAACACTGGCTCTAATTAATCAAATAAAAGAATGAGATAAGTGTATCTATCAATTAAGAGTTAAAATTGCATAAAGTAAGAATAACAGGGATATTTTTAAGTATTTTTTTGAGTAAAAGGCTCAAATTCAACTTAATCTTTCACTGCTTCATGTTGACACAATGCAAAACCTAAAGGGCAGATAGGACAACTAGATAAAACACCCCACAAGCCAGTGAATGTCTATTGAGATTCTTGGCACTTCTGGCTGGCTACTGCTAAGAAAACAAGGACTTGATGCCTTACAATAGTGCTACACGGCCAGAACCCCGAGGGCCCTGTCTTAAGGACTAAGAGCCTTACTCTGCCACACAGCATCAGTAAGCTTGTAAAACAAGCTGTTACACTTTATATGCATCATAACCATTGCAATAATACACAGCAGATGCATGATTTTCACAAACAGATTTCCCTAAGGGTTTTTTTTTCATGGGTATAAGCCTGTTCTTTGTCTTTAGATAATGCCCATGCTTCCATAAAGACAGAATAGAGCCTATATGTATACATATATACATATATATATATATATATATATATATATATATATATATATATATATATATATATATATATATATATATATATATATGAACACATTCTGCTAATAAAATAAGCTGTTCCACCTTCCATTGCTATTAGAAGTAACACTCAAAAAGTGTGCATGCATACTGAAAGTATACATACTGCACTACTCCAGATTAAAACATCCTATTAGCACGCACATTCACAGAGCCATTAACATTTAAATATGCAGGAGCTGTGCTCCTTTCAAAATGCCACTTTTACTCTGCTGCAAGGAGAGTTCTCCAGTTGTCATAAACAACTTTCTTTTTTTTTTAAATTCAAGGACCTTTTCAAATGTCAGGGCCAATCAAACACAACACGACAGGTCTCTGGGTGGAAAAAAAAATACAGCTCAGAGGGCAGAGAAGAAAAGCGGACTTATCATGCATATTCATGTGGTAGGAAGGTTCAATGACTGCTGTCTCTGAGAATTGTGAGCAGTGGCAAAACAGTTTGTCTGTTAAGAGACAGCTGAAAAAAGTAAGCTTTTAACTCTTTCCCCCCCAACCACCACCACCATGTCTAAATGTCAATGTCAAAGTGCCACAATGGCCAAAGTATTGTGCGCCCCCATGAGTGACTTCCAAAACTCCAGCCCCCCCCCACACACACACACACACTTTGTCAGCAAATTTGGGCAGAAAAGTTTTCTCTGTGAAGTGGTGCTCAGCAGAATGGCAAACAAACAGAGCCATCTCTCTACTGGCTAGGGCCCACTTCAGCACTTTAGACATCTCTTTCAGTTTACAGCTTGCCTAAATCAGCAGGATGGATCCTCCTGACACAAGTCTATGTCAGCTGCACTGGAATAGGGTCTCTGCAGAGACACAATGGAACACTTCCTCCCCCTACTCCTCTTTATGCCACCTCCCTCAAGAGACAGGAGAGAGCGATTAGGAAGGAACAGAGGAAGAAAAAAAGAGAAGAATTTAAATACAGTACATGTGCCTGTACGTTCAGCCTGTGTGCATATGTGTGTAATCTGCAGGAAACTTCACCAGCTTGAACAATGAGAGCTAAATGCCTCACTGGTATCCTCCTCTCTATCTGTTCCTGTCTTTCTCTCTCCTTCACTTCCTGCCTCTCTCCATTAGTTTCTGTCTATTCTCTTTGGCTCCAGCAAGTCACAGTCATCCAGGAGGACATTATTAGCTGTCAGCATTAACAACCAGAGTAGCCACAGCAGAACCAGAGTTAGTTTCCTAAAAATGCTTGCAGAAAGCTTCTTCTCTGCCCCAGTGAGTAGTGCAGGCAGGACAGCCTGCTGTGTGCAGATGGTGCTTTGTGTCTGCTAGTTCCTGCAAAAGTGAGACGCAGACACGAATGCAAAAATGCACGGATACATGCACACATAGCTGGAACGTGGTGCCACTATTCATTCCTAATCCTCTGTGGTTTGCATGAAAGTTAATGGCAGGTGTTTAAAGCTCTGGCTATGCCAAGTGAAGAAGGGGAAGTAAATGGGAAAAGATCAACTTTTTTCTTTTTTTCCTCTGCTGGCAAACACACACACACACACAAACACACACACACACACTTCTCCATGTTAAAAAGAAAGTGTATTACATTCCTGTTTGATCTCCAAACTATGCCCCTTCATCCATTGTCTTCTTTCCCCTCCTCATTCTGTCTATCTCTGGCATAATGTCCATGCATGCAGTTGAGAGTAATTAAAACGTCTACAGAGGACAATAGCCAGTCATTAAGTAGAAACAGGGAATCCACAGTGTGATGGTTTATACCAGGTAGGAGGCTATTACACAGCCAAGCAAGAGTTAGCAAACTCCCATGATCATAAATATAGGAAAAAGCAAACATCCACCACGGTTCCTCCACTGCTGCCAAGAGCTCTCTTACAATCATATAGTGAGTTAATAATTTAGAGAAATGCTCATCTCTTTCCCGTCACATACTGTGTCACACTCACTATATGCTGCAGTCACCCCCCTTGAAAAATCTACAGTGTACTTATTAACAGGCCCGAATTATGATTTTACAGACCCCTGTGGGCCCCTAACCAAATTGGTTTGGTGGTCAGACTTTATCCACCGTTTCTTTAAGATATTATGCTGTACAGGCCAAAATTCAGACCAAATTTTAAAACAAATATCCAGAACTTTCTTTAATAAATCAGACATAGATACAGATTATGCATGTGCTGTACACAGTTCATTATGGAGAGTGCACTGTGCTTCACCTAAAAATAAATACACTGCTCAAAACACCATTTATTATTTGATGTTAAAAGGGAAATACAATAACCAGAACTGTTCGGTTTTGTTGTTGCTGTTTTTCACTGGGGAAATACAGAGTGTACTGTAGACTGTCCTCACACAAACACTTGTCCTTCTCCTGTTTTCCTCCACTGCTCTCTGAGCATTGTCCGTGTGTCTGTCTGTCAGCTTTACAATCAATTCAGGATGTTTCTTAAAAAAATCGTATGAGATATAAATAATAGCTTGTATTCATTATTTAGAGCATTTATTTAAAAATGTAAAGTAAGCAATGTTACATGAAAACTAAAGCATCAAGACTGTTCTGCTTTTTCATAATCATAATTTCAATTTAATTTGTGCCTCACCTGTTGCAGTCTCTGCCCTGACTGCCCACCTCCTAATCTCCTCCACTACTGCCCCGGGCCTGTAGGTCCCAGGTATCCCAGGTATGATTGCTTCTGTGTGTGTGTGTGTGTGTGTGTGTGTGTGTGTGTGTGTTGGGCTTTCATATTTGCACACTCTCTCACAACCTCATTAAAGTCCACGTTCCCAGCAAGTTTAGATTTGATGGCCATCAGTGAGAGCACACTGAGGTGCTGTTTCCTCTTTCACAGTTTGTTTTGAGTCAAAAACATACGATGGGCTACAAACATGTTCGGGAAACGCTGCGTTCAGAGCATGTTTCAAGAAAATTTGCTGTTTTGAAGACTTATCCTATTCACTCTGTACAAAGCATCAGACTTGGGTCATTTCTTCTGAGTCAAGTTCTTGTCTCAATCAGACAGGTAAAAAGCACACAGTGCATCAGCAAGTTTGGTAAATGGTCTAGTTCTTATACAGCACTTTTCTATTCTACTTGAGCACACTTTATAGAACATGTTTGCATACACCCACACATTCATACAAGCACTCTTTTCTACATTTAAGTGCTCTCTATCAAACATTAACTGTCCCATGAATACCTCAGGAACAACATCTCACATACTGATACTTTGGCATACAGACTGGAGCAGCCAGGGATTGAACCATCAACCTTCCGATTAGCAAATAACCTGCTCTACCGCCTGAGCCACAGCCACCCCAGTCCATTGTGGAGGTTTGAGAACAAGATGGGATCTGACACTGGCAGGTTTATCTCTGAGTGAATCTCCTTCAGTTCAGTGGTGCTTGGATCCTTGGTCAGTAATTTCTTTGGGAAAAAATTGGCGACTAGATCCTCTGCTTCTGCGGTGACCGACCTTGGATTTAATGTCACTGTGCACCTTCAGGAGTGAACACATCTTATGTAGTCAGATATGTGAGAATAACTGTCCCAACGGCATGAATGTATGGCTTATCACTTGTCTGCCACATCTGGCGAGCTTAAGGATGACGACAATAAACACACGATGGTGATGATGTTGCGACCGCCAAGTATATGAATAGTGTTTACATCCTCAGCTTCCGTGTCCAGCATAATGCCAAACTTTTCATTAATGTTGCAGTATGCACCCAATCTGTGGCCACCTTACTTTTCAATATTGATGTTAAAAGTCCTAACTCGTAAAGCTCTCTCCCTTTCAGTGCGATTTTGTGCTCTGCAGATTCACCTGCAAATGTAGTTTATCTTTGTATGACTGGCATACATCGGGAGCACTCATTGCACATCTTTCAAAATGGTCAAACTGATCTCAAAGTGAAATAGCCCATGACCGCAAAGGCTTGAAAAGACCATGTAGGCCTTTTGTAATGGCTCACTTGTCACTTTGAATCTGCTTAAAGCACAGTCCCAAAACTGCGCCACAATGTCATTTCAAGACTGCCCAGTTTGGAAAACAGTGCTGCTGTTTCTCGGCATGCATTGCATTTTTCTCCTGTATCAGAGGATATGTCATTTAAGAACATCCATTATTCGCACACAATTTCCAAAAAGTGCTTTACATGGATCTGCACGGCAACTCTAGCGTGCAGACAACAACAGTTTCAATGTCATCTTCCTAATGTCATTGGACTTTCCAGAGCGGCTTTGAATTGGTACAAAACCAACAAATCTTTCAACTATTTTCCCCTTTTGTTCACAAATCTGAGAATAAACTTAAGCTGGCGAGTATGTGAGAGATCAGAAGTAGAGTCCACAGTCACTGAAAAATTGCCTGCTGTATCTCTGTGGCTATGGCAGCCTTTACTTTTTCACCCATTTGCTGAATCAATTCCTCACATATAGTAGATTAAAAATAAGATGTGCTGCCTCTGCCCTTTTGTCCATACTTACTAACATGTTCAGCAAGGAAAGGGTCAGACTTTTAGCTGACTTCTAGGATGCCAAGAAATTAACCATTATGTGGAGAGCCAAGTAAATTTGTCATCACCACAGAAAGGCATCCTGATCGGCAGTTACTACAAGCTTCACCGCCTCTCTCCAGCACCACTTCTTTCTCTCCAGCTTCTGAAGTAGCTTGGCGTTCACCATCCCACTCCCAGTGGCCGATGAAGCAGAGTTAACATGCAAGCACAATGCTCAGTCTTTTTTTTTTCCTGCTCAGGGTGTTTCCAGTTAGAAAAACACCTATCAAAGTGGCTTTTTTTAGTTGAAAAAAAGGCATACATGCAAAACAAAAATATTCCCTGTCGAAGGAGAATATATAATCCAATGTCCTGAAACTTTTTCACCTTTTGGGAGATGATATGTCAGAAGGTCATTATTGAGAGAGTGTAATTAACCTCCACAGCCCCCATCACAAGTGGAGGCAGGTTATTTGCTTGTCTGAAAGGTAGCAGGCCTTCAACTGAGGGCATTGAGAGCTTCTTCCTTGAACCACTCCCCCCCCCAACACACACACACACAATGCAGGGTTAGATTCTTCATGCTTCCAGTGCTGTTCGCCTGTCTCCAACTCGACTACTGCACCTGTCGTGTTGATTTGATCCTCCTGAACTGGTTTTTACAAAAAATGTGTGGATTGATGGCACACTTCTTAACAGTACTGCCTCCTTCTCCTATTTTTGTCTCCTTTTATTTGCTGCATCTGCTCCTGCTGATTGTTTTGTTCAATTCCATAGTTAAAAGTTGGTTTCGGAGGGAAAAAACAAAGTCTGTCTGCATAAGGGGGATTGGGGTGTAAGAAAATACAAATAGGTGTAAAAATCCAGGCCTACAAAAATTTATTTTCATTGAACTCTTTGCGCTTCCAGCTGAAAAATGACATAGTAATGATGCACTCACTGATATATTATCCAAATATCAAAATTTACTGATACCAGCTTTGTTAAATATCAATATATCAGCAAATAATATGTTGTGTCCATTTTATTCTAGCTAATCAAGTCAAACTGAAAGATGATAAAGACCGTACGGACTTCAAAATAGTTAAAACAGTTCATTTCAAAATCAGCATCAGAATTTCACAATTGGCACATCCCTATTATATAGCTGTCATTATTAGTCAAAAAGTGAAATATAATTGACAGCAATTTCAATGGATTTTAGACTTTTGCCTTTTTAATGTTTCAAATATATGCTGGTTTATGCTACTGGAACTTTTCTGTCTATTTTCTTGGTGGGGTGTTCGGTGGGGTCACCATGAAAAGTAATCTAGTTGCAAAAACTTTTTGTTTTTTCTAAAGTTTTAACTCACGGACAAAAATCAAACATCTTGAGGAATTATGATTAAAGACTTATCTTTGTTTTCGGCACAAGTTGCAAGACTACAGCTGGTAAACACATATATATGTGAACTAGCAATGCCATCAGAACCCACACTTACAATACCTTTCAATACAAAAATTCTGAAAATACAAATTATTTGTTTGGTTTTTTTTTCTATGTACAGAGGACGCAGTTCTTCTAGAACTGAAGAAAGTAGCATACACCTACAAGTGTTCTAGTCTATCTTTACATGATAAGAAGAAGAAAGACATCCACAAGCACAGGAAAGACTACACATGGCACAACAAAACCTGCACGTGGAAGATGGTGACTGGTGCAGCTGCCATAATAGCTTCGCCCCAATTCACCGATAAGAAAGGCATTGGAGTCGGGTACGAAAGTGCCAAGGGGTAATGATGAATTCACAAAAGGCAATATGCAAACAATGCTGCTCTGTTTTTCAGTCCAAGGAAGGAAATACTTCCAGTTTAGAGAACTGGAAGTAGATCTGTTTAAAGAATTCAAGTTGAGTAAGTTTCAGTCCATATTAACAAGTATTGTTTAACATTTTGTTTGAGACCACTGGCACCACCATTGTGAAATCGAATATATTCCATAGGCTAATATGTTATGCCTCATAGTAACGTTAGTAGGCTACTCGGCAACTATCTTAATGTTCAAATGTTTGTGTAGAAATAGGTAGAGAAGTTTATGTTTAAGTAGCTTTTTTTTTAAACTGTGGTATCAAATTGAGTATCAAGAATCGTAAGTCCATTGGTATTGGTACCAACTACTAAATTTATGATACTGTGACATTCCTAATGTGAACACAGATACCCAGAAACTACGGAGCATCCCTCAAAAACAATACAGGCAATAATGCAACTCACTGACGTGATCACTTTGGATTCAGTGCAACACTATGATTCTGTGGTTCTGTGTTTGATTGCCTCAATTAAAAATCTTATGCTTTCAAATACAGTGGTGTGCTATAACTTGCTTGTTTCCTAGCTGCTGCATTAGCTAAACAACAATTCAAATACATTATTTGGAATTGGCTAAGCTCACAAAGAGGCTTGTAAGAGGCCAGTGCTGCAAAGCTACAAAAAAAAAAAACCCCATAAAAGAGTATAAAAAAAAGGGTTTGGCTGTACATAAGAGCAACCACTGAGGATGTTTTCCTTTCTCCATACTGTGTATATCGTATCAGTGGTGGCAGACAAGAGTGCAGGCACCCACATGTACAAACAGAGCGTCAGAGAGCGCAGCGTCTTTTAAGCACACTGAGCAAACAGGTCTTATCAGTGAGGAGAATCAGACACCTGCTGCTGTCTGCTGCAGTCCACATCCAGCCTCCCAAAACTATCCTTGACAACCAAGAGGAAAAAAATGACACACTCAGAGTCACAACACAACAGCACAGCGAGAAACAGGTGCTTAAAATTTGCAAAAATGCACCAATTACACTAAACACAGCAGATTTTTAAAAGTGCGTTCTTTGAGAGAAAACTATTACCAGCCAGCAGCAGTCGTTAACATAGCGCGACGGTTGCTCGAAGAATAATTAAAGTGCAACTGTTCCCTCATCATTGTAATGCCTCTGAAGTGCTCAGCCCTCGGTTCGCAAAGTGCACTACATCACAGCACAATCTTTGTTTTCAGCATCAAAGCCTTAATACAATCTGAGGATTGAGTTGTAAGACGTTTAAAGTTCTGTGTCACGGACGTTCAGGTGGGATTTTTCTGTTCTGTTTTGTTTTTTTAAACTGAAAACACTCGTTTTACATTCAACTTTCAACGAGTTTCTTTCATCAAACTGTGAAAAAAAAGAAAGAAATAAAAGGCTGAATTGGCCAAGTGGTTGTAGTTGAAGTTTTTTCAAACAAAACTCATAAAGAAAAGCAAAACCTAGACTTACTCAATAAAAGATTAATTGCAGTCATGCTAAAAGAGACTTGTGGCGTAGTTGGTACATTTTCAGCCTTTTTCATCTGGTACAGTGTAATTTCACACCCATTACCCCCCTCTCCACAATGCACAGCAAAAAATCACATGACAGTAAAATCCTCTCAAACCAACCTACAGGAACTTTTAGGGAGCCGTTAGCACTCTGGCCATTATGGGAATTCTCAGAAGAATTCGCAAGAGCTATTTCAGCAGCATCTAAATTACAGCGTTAAATGGAGAATTAGGCTCTGAGAATATGATTAACCACTTGTAAATGCTTTGCTTCTGTGACTTTTAAAACAGGCAGTCAGTGCACAATTATGATTTTCCTTTTGCTGTTGTTGTGCTTTCTAGCTGTTCCTCTTTACAGAGTGATCCTATCAACAACAGGACGTGGAACCAGTTCAAGAAAGTGCTCGCTTTCTCGAACAAAAAACAAAACGTGCCACCTCTGTCCAAAGAGAAGCTCGTGCCAAATGAGCGGGTGGCAAGCAAGAGCACCTGTGCTTTCAAAAACTATCATCTTTTCCTGCACTGGTGTACTTGCTCCCCAGCTTGCATCTCAGCTCTCCAGCATGGTATAATACAGCAGAGACACACAAATAAGTCCCTACACAAGCATGTTGCACAGCAAATCTGCCATGTAGAACGGAGCTCCGTACAAGCACAAATCATGTTCCTAATCACAGTACAGTGACTCCAGCGCTCACCAGGGAATATCTGTTGAGGCAAATGAGACTCCTGTTTTCCAATACAAACACAGGCACACAGACACATTAACACCGAGCACTACCATGAAGCACAAGCCATATGTGTGTGTGTGTTTGTGTGTGTGTACATGTGTGTATATATATTTATATATATATATATATATATATGAAAAGAGATATCATAAATATTAAAGTGTTGATTTTGCATTTTCTTGGCATTTTCCCCTTCAGCAATGAATCAAAAGGCCTGATAGGAGCTGCCATGTACACTCTGATGCTGCCTGTGATGCATTTGCCTTGAGAGGCCAGCTTTCATAACTCAACACAGGCAGACCACAAAGACAGGAAAGGGAGTTCAGCAGAGCTGAAGGTGGCAGATGAGGGGAGAGATAGTGAGAGGCAAATGGGGAGGGTGGTGCTGCAGGTGGGAATGAAGGAGCTGGGAAAAACAAAATCAGAGTATCTGAAACTCCACATTATCTGATTCAGAGCGAGCCAAATTAAATGTTCAGCTAAATTTAGCATTTAAAATGCAAACGCTGGGATCTGGAAGGGTGCAGGTCATGGCCTGCACATCATTAACAAAGGTCTTTTCTCTGCTGGAAGGCTCCACACTAAGTTTCCCTGCCTGTTGTGACAATGCCCAAGGGGGTAGAGCAGATGTCCGTTGCCAGCAGCACATCTGCATACAGCCTCTTATCCCCACCCCTTCACTAGCCAGACAATGGAGTCGCCCTCCTCCTCCTCCACTTGAAGCTTTCTTCCACTAGAGCCTCCAAAGCCAGTGAAAAAAAAGAAGAGCGAGTTATGAGAACCAGTGCCCACTCTGTGCTTCTCAAAATTAAGAAATGGAAGGCCTGTCCTCTGCTTGGAAATGTGTAAATGCTTAATATGGATGTCTGATGGAGTCATTAATTTATTTAGCACTTACTAATTAGTATGTTATAGTTGATATAAGATGTCTAAACTGATGCCAGGAAAAACTGCCGCAAAATAGGCCAGCACCAGTACTAAACTTTTAATCAAACTCTTTACGCGCATGTTCTTCCTGGTTTCGGATGAAAAAAAAAAACTATCAACGCACATTTTCTTAAATCTCGCATAACTGATCTTGGTTGGATGTTTAATGAATAGTCACCGTTACCTTATAATTGCCCAGCTCATTAGGAACTTAATAAAGCCAATTCCCACATCACTATGAAGTGGAGTATCGCTTAATGTCTACTCCCACCCTCCCTTGTCCCTCCTTGCTGATGGCGCAGGGACACATGGACAGCGATGCGAGTATAGCTTTCAGAACTATACCCCGGTGGAGCACACACCGACATATTTTACACCACCTTTGCAATAATCTTGAATCCTACCTCGACTGGATGTTTACTGAGAGTTCAAACGTCGGCTTTGGGGGCTCCAGAAATAGCATCGCAGGCTACGCATTTCAAATTCGCTTGTTATCTCGGATTTAGATAATGATCCACCTTTAGATGACATAAAAACTTAATCCTGAACGCAACGGGACAATCTCCGGCGCAGGGAAACGGTGCCTGGTGTCGGTTTTTACGGGGGGAAGTAGCCTCGGCTCTCGGTGTGCCTGGTTATCCTGCTGTTTACTTATACGGTTCATAAACACTCCTATTCTTTTCCTCCTGCCAGAATTGAGAGGTGTGTATCAGTTTGCTTTTCCTTTTTTTTCCCTCTCGCTTTTTGAGTGAGGCGGAGCCTTTGCCCACTTCTCCCTCACACACACTCACTCACTCACTCATACACACCACACACACACAAACACACACACTATACGCGGGCCAGCGCGCACAGCACATATGAGAGGCTCTTCTTACAGCTGATATAGATGGGACAGTAGGGCTATTCGAGAAAGGCGATTGTTATTCTGTATATTTTCCTTTGTAGTTTTAAGTCTTGGTCACTACAATTCAATACGATTTTATAAAAATGGTTTTCAGCAGAGTGCATTAGAGACGCATTACGATGTCTTAATGTAGAAATTTCACATATACTGAACTTATTAGTTACCATAGTAAGAGCTAAGAGGCCACGGTTCGTGACTTTTTTTGACTTCATTTTTGTTTGTTTCTTTAATGTGTGGTTTGTGTGAAAAGTATTTTCTTCTTACTACCAGCTCCTTTCAAAAAAGCAATTTATTGAATGTCTGAATTAAGAAGCAGCATTTAATCCTTGTAATATAGTCTGTAACCAGTTCAGATACAATGCTATCTATCTATCTATCTATCTATCTATCTATCTATCTATCTATCTTGTACTAATTTAAGTACAGTTTATTAGTGTACCCAGGGTTGGAGCCAGAGCAGATGGCCAAAATGGGCAAGCAACTTTGAGAGGGGGGGCATTAGGCTCAACTCACTTTGCTATTTCATTTCCAAAATAAATAAATAAATAAAGGGAGGAGACAGCCAATACAAACAAATTCAAGCATAAACAACCTATTTGAAACCACATCATGATATGCCTAATCATAAATGCACAATACGCTCATAGCGACACTGAGTGTACGTCGGTTATTGTCAAGCTCGCTAATATAACGGTCTTTTTCATATGAGGATGTTAACAAACCTGAACTCACATTTGTCAAAATGCTATGTAACGCATTCATTTTTAAAAAAACATAATACAACATGCTCGAATTATGCTAATAATGTTAGCCAGCGAATGTGGAATAGGTTACTTAGAATAAAAGAGGTTGACACATTGCACAAACATTTGATCAAAAACACTGTTGTAGAAGTTTTATATACTAAATTCTACAAAAATAATGCAAAAAATCACAAATTTCCAAAATGTTATGCTAGTAGTTTGCCAAAGATAATGTTCAACTGAAAGAACTAACACTAGCATGCCACTATGGTGCTTTTAGGTGGTGTAATATAAAATGTGGTTGACAGCTTTTGTTTGATAACTCTACTGTTTAATTATGAGATTTTAATTAAATTTTTTTTAAAAATACATAAATTACACTAAGATTAGCCAAATAACACCCATTAATTTACTAAACGTAATCCCAACTCATATTTTATATCCGGGTCTGAAGTGCCACCTGTATTATAATACACAACCTATACGGCAGTGAATGCCAACTGGCGGCCCACAGGCCACATCCGGCCCGTCAGAGCTTTCCATCCAGCCCCCCAGATGTTACTGAAATCAAGACTAGCCCAGTGAAGAGGAAGAAATATGTTCCTGTATTCTTATATACCAACAACAAAAAAGCCATCTGAAAAGCAGATTGTGCCATAGCCTGCCTTCAATCAAAAATGACGATAAGCTGGTTGCTTTCATTTAACATTTCATTGTTTTGCGTGCACAACTGTGCACAATTGCAATGTCTCCATAACAACCGTCAACATAACAGATGTACATGCGACACTTGCACAAAAAAATAGCATACATTTGAAAGGAAAATTAATATATCAACTGATAATATATTACTTGGGATACAATATTATACTATTATATAAAATTATATTTTATTTTACTTTACGAGGGCATCTGGCCCTCAGTGTCTGCTGAGAAACATTCTGGCCCCTTAACAAATGTAGTTGATGACCCCTGCTATACAGGGTGATTTACTTCCCAAGGTCTGACTTGCATAGGCCCATGTACTTCAAAAGTCAGTGTCCTCAGTCATGCTGCTACCATTGATGCAGATGCTTTAAGCTACAGTTAACCAAATAATTAACAAGGGCTTCCTTGTTACAATAATAACTTATTGGCAGTGTTGGAATTCAACATTTTCATTGACAAATTGTTTGATTTAATTTTACTTATAGTTGTAAAAGTACATCAGGAGACTTCAGTTGACAGGACACAGTGACCTTTTTTGTATGGTTCTGAAACCCCAGAGCCTGTCCATAACCCCAATGCTGAGTGTACTTCCATTATGCTAATCATGCTAGTCAAGCTTGCTAATATAACAGCCTACTTGAATTTCAAAGTATCCTTTTTTAAAAAAAAAAAAAAAAAAGGTTAACAAGCTTGAACTAACACTTGCCAAAATGTTTTTAAAATAACATAATACACTAACATGCCCCCATTATGGCTAACAATGATAGCCAAATGGGACCAAGTGACAAAACTAACAGCTTACTAACATGGAATACCTAATATGTGAACTACTTACAATAAAAGAGGTAAAGATTTGACACACTGCACCAACATTTGATCAAAAACACTGTTGTAGAAGTTTTTATGTTAAATTTTACAAAAATAATGCAGTATATCTAACATTTTCAAAATGTTATGCTAGTAGTTTTCCAAAAACAATGTGCAACTCACAGAACTAACTAGTATATCACTACCGTGTTTTAGATGGTGTAATAAAACATATGGCTGATAACTATCACTTGATGGCAATACTGTTTAAGTAGGGGATTTTAATTAAATAAAAAAATAACACTCAAATTAGACCCACAAAGCATTACAGTAAGATTAGCCAAATGTCTAAATACCATCCATTAAATTAATAAATGTAATTCTACCTCAACTGCTTAATGTACAGGTCAGAATTGTCACCTATATTATAATACACAACCTCTTTTACTCTATGTAAACACATTTGGCTGTCAGTATTAGTGAACACTGATTGTTCGCTTGAGATAAGCTACACTATTTTCTGTGTCTGTGGAATGCAATTTAAAAACTAATCTTATTTAAACAACATTTTGATTAAGTGTCAGGTGGGCCATATTTCATATTACACTACCTCTTTTTTTTTATCTTAAATCTATAAACCTCATATTACCTCAACCACAGTGAATATTTAACTTAAAATTAAGTACACCCATGAAAAATTAAATTAAGAAATGGGGAATTTAGTCCTTTATTAACATAGAATTCATGTAAATGTATTTTATTAAATAAAAAAATCTTGAAGTAAGTGATAGATAGATAGATAGATAGATAGATAGATAGATAGATAGATAGATAGATAGATAGATAGATAGATAGATAGATAGATAGATAGATAGATAGATAGCATGCATTCCTCCTCTTCATGCCACAGGTGCAGATAGTAGCAACTGCAGCTGTTCCTTCATGTCAAAACATGCAGCGTATATTCCTTTTTAGTTCCAGTCCCTGCAGTACAATTATTTTAGACCCTCAATTCATTCACAGACTAGTGCCAGGCATATAACACGGCACAGATGGCGAAAAGCATGCTTGGATTTCCCAGTCACTTCAGTCTCTGTGTTCTTCTCCAGCACTTCCAGTAGGGCTTTCCACAAAGACAAAGAAAATCACCTCAAGCAAGAGTATAAATCATTTACATACGTTCTGTTTGTATCTGCTATACCATGTACCCTGCATGTGGTCCAGCCTGGTTTTTTTTTGGCCCTGAGCAATACGTAACTGAACGAAGTAGAGAATTATACATAACAC